>JADRCC010554571.1:0-17166 GCA_019843855.1 Hylomyscus alleni | reverse complement strand
AGAGAGAGAGAAAGAGGTGAAAGATACACAAAAGAGCCTGTGACAATGTTTACAAGCATTTTTTTTCTCCAGAGGCCCTTACAGGTTTTCAAAGTAACTTGATTAACCATACTTAATGCACAAGCCAAAGCCTCTGTGACTTTTTACTGGGTGTATGAGGAATCCATGTACTGGAGAACATACTAAATATCAGTGTGTACCCTTGTACTTTCCAGTGTCCTCTATAGCTATCAGACCATTTGACTATAACCAGATATAAACTTCTCTCCTGCCAGGTCCCTATACTTAGTCATATTCTTAACCAAGACTTCCCTACTTATATATCTGGAATTGCAGGCCTCTGAAATAGTAAAGTCTAGTAATGAAACAATTTCTGCTCTATCAGTAGCTACTGAGAGCAAACGTTATAGTTATGGTTATTATGTGAAAGGCTCACATGTAAGAAGAGTAGCTAATGATGCTGTTTGGGGGAGTTTCTATAAGCTTTAGGAAGTAGGGCTCAACTGGAAGAAGTGAATCATGAGAACTGGATCATGAGAGTTAGATTCCCTCCTCCTTGCCCTTTGGTGGGTAACAGATGAAAAGAGCAGTTGCCCACACTTCTGACATCATTGCAATGGCTTCCTACTGCCAAGCCTTCTTGGTACTGAAAGACTATAGCTTGAACTATCAGTCTCAATAAACTGTCTCTCTCTGAAGTTGTATGTATATGCAAAGTATTTGGTCACAGTGATGACAAAAGCAGCTAATACAGCCACTTGGCTATGGCATTCTATATAAACTCTGATGACAATGAACCTGGGTTAGACAAAGAGAATTCTTTCAACAGCAGTCAGCCTTATTTTATGAGCTTGTATCTACTAAGTACTTTATGAAGTTTCTATGGAGATTGGTAACATAATGAACTTAAGTAGACTACAACTACCTTCTTTACACAAATCTGAATCTGGAGACTACGAATTAGCATGTTTACCTGTTAGCACAAGAATAGAGTCAAATATGTGTTTTATAATAATATTCCTATATTATTATTATATAAGTATTATTATACTATACATGTATTCATTCGTATACGGTTGCCATATGTCATGTAAACACGCACTACTTCTCCCTGTCCATATGTTAGTCCACTGAAAGTGTAGAAAGCTTCTGGTCTTTTATAATGTCCATTTCCTAGGTAATAAAAAGTCTATTAAAACTTCCTTGACATCTCACCTGACCTTAGTCTGAATGGCAGTCATTGAGACAATAAATAGCAACCAAGGATGGCAGTGGTGTGGATAAAGGTGAAAGGTGAGCCTTTCACATGCTGGTGAGAATGAAAACTGGTCAAACCACTTTGGAAATCAGTATGCAGTTTTCTCATAAAACTAAAGATAGAGCTATCATGTGATCATGCTGGATAAGACCTTGGTACCCACCCAAAAGACTTCAAATTAACATATCATATTACTGCAATGAAAATAGGTAATCAGCCAAGGTATATAACAACAGAGGAATAGATAAAGAAAATGTGGTGAGTGTGCACAATAGAGTGTTTTTTTTAGTCTTTAAAAGTGAAGTTATGTCACTTACAGGAAATACATACCACCAGTAACAATCATACTAAATGAATTAAGGAGTCTTCAAAAAGCAAATATTGTACATGTGCTCTCATTTATGTTTCTAAGATGTTTAATCAAGACATAAAATCAGATATGTATATGAGATGTGAAAATAGAAGGGAACCAGTCTAGGGGAGCAAAGGAGTCTGGTGGCAATAAAGAGAGATGAAAAAAGTGAAGATGGGGGTGCAGGGAAAGGATGCTCACATGAATATATGCTTGCATGGAAGTGTCCTCTTGCAGCACAGGGCCATTACAATGAAAATACACAATGAGATCTTCAAAAGAGAAGACAAGAAAAAAAGTGCTGTAAAACACAAGACTTTAATCATTTGGTTTTCACAGCAGACTCCTTCCAGCATTTCTTCTCCTTGGGGAAACAGAACAGAAGATTCAGTCATGTAGAATCATAAGCTGACAAACCCACAGAGTTAGCTCAGTTTAGCTTCTTATATAGAGAGCATAGACCTATAGAATTTTAAGTTGAGACTCAACATGATGGCCTCTGCACATTATTATTAAGCAAGCATGAGTTTTTTTTCCCAAGATAGAAAGCTATTATACTGACTTATTGGTCTTCCAGAAGCTCCTCCACACTCAGCTGAATTAGAGAGCCAAAGGAGCTCTTTCAAACAATGGTGAGTTCCACATCAAACCATAGGAAGTAAGGGTCACAATGACAGTTAACATAAGTTAGATGAAATGCTACATGACTAACCTGGTTGAAATCAGCTGTATACAAATAGAAAGAATTGAACTGACCAAGTTACACTTGTTCCTCATCCTTGTTCTCAGGAGACTGAGATGTCAGGCTCAAGGCCAGCTTGGTATCCATAACAAGACTTTGTCAAAGAAAGAAATAAAGAAAAAGAGGGAGGAATAGAGAAAGGTGAATAGGAAGGGAGGGAGGGAAAAGGAAATGGAAAGAAGGTTAGGAAGACAGAGGGAAGGGAAAAAAGGAAGTAAACAAAGAAAATAAAGATAGAAAGCAGTCCTCCAAGGCTGGCATACTAAATGCTCAACCTTTTAGCTATCTAGTGAGATTAATGCAAAAGAGTATTATAAATTAAGAGGCAAGATATAGTCTAGCACTGAGCATATGTATACATGTGTATACATATACTAAGCACACACACACACACACACACACACACACACACACACACACACACACACCTGAGCCAGACTTCCAGGCCTGGGTAACATTTAAATATCAGATGCCACCATTGGTTCAACTTTGAGACACAAACATCTTCTTGCAGTGTTGTCCACAAAAGGTTTCCTAGTCAATGCTTCATCTTCTATTTTACTTCTACTCATTGTTTGACTTGTTTGCTTGGCCCTTCTTAATTCTATAAATGTAATTTCAAAGAGAATGTATTGAAAGTTGAAAATGTATCTGTGACTCTAGTTTCCTGATACACTATTCCCTGAAATGTTACTTTCTGAGTATAGTACAACAGGAGAATTCAAGGAAATCGAGACAGGATCCCAGGTTGTCCTAGTCACTATTCTATTGCTGTCAAGAGATATAAGAACCAAGGCAACTTTTACAAATGAAAGTGTTCAACTGGAGATTACAGTTTCAGAAGCATAGTCCATTATCATCATGACAACACTCAAGAAGACATGATACTGTAGAATTAACTGAAAACATAACTTTCTCATCCTCAAGGAGGAGGAAGAGAGAGCGAGGCACTGGGCCTGTTGTGGTCTTTTGAAACTTCAAAGCCCACCCCCAGGGACCACCTCCAACAAGGCTATACCTCTTAACCCTCCCTGACAACTCTTTAACTGGAGACTAAGCTTGTGAATATATGAGTCTATGGGGGACAGTCCGATTCAACCCACTACACAGGTTACTTCTCTGAAGAGAGGGCAGAAATTTCCGGAGTTCTCATGACAATCACAAGGCACTATCCTACTAGACCTCAAAGTTGTCAACCATCAAGAAAAGCAAGATCCAATATGCATGTTTGTTTGATATCCTTGGGAGGCTAGCACTTTTCTAAAGGGAAATGAGGGAAGAGGAGGAAGAAGAGGAGGAGAAAAAGGAGGAGGAGGAGAAGGAGGAGAAGGAGGAAGCAGAGGACGAAAGGAGGAGGAGGAGGAGGAGGAGAAGGAAGAGGAGGAGGGGCAAAAGAGGAAGTAGGGGGACTTGAGGAAGAAGAGAAGAGTTGGGGAAAGACTGGGAGATAGGTAGAAGTAAAAACTTCAGTCAGGGATATAATAGATGAGAAAAATAGATAAAAAGAAAAGGGGGAAGCAAGATCCAAAAAATGAGAATAGTGCTAGGCACTCCCAAGTTTAAGTCTGAAGCTATGTAGCCCACCAATCACTTCTGCTGGGTATGATTGTTCTCCTTCAGCTGAATTTGACCTTGACCTCTGCCAGGGTAAGACCTTTCCTTCATCAAGTGTTAGTGTCTATTTATTCCATCAATGATATGGATTTTATTCAAAGTTCATGGTAGGAATCTATTTCTCAGTAAAATGTTCCAACAAATGCATCTCTTTCTTTCTTTCTTTTCTTTTCTTTTCTTTTCTTTTCTCTTCTTTTCTTTCTCTCTTCCTTTTTTATCCTGAAGTTTCCTCTCCTAGCTTAGTCCAAGAAAATCCAGTGTTGCTCCCAAAATTCCAGGCTGCTGCCAGGAGTCCTTAACCACCCAATCTTTGGTTGCCTTCAGGCACATCACTTTGTGGAGCACAGCTAGGTTTTACCTTCTATTTGCTAGTGTTCTGTGTTTAACTGTGTTCTGCTCTATGTACTCAGGTTTAGAACAGTCTATGTTGAATATACAAGTATATTAAACACAAAATCACATCACAATGAATTCCAAGAACAGAGAATATAGGTTTTGTTTTAGTTTGGTTTGGTTTTGGTATTTCAACTTCTTAAAATTATTCTAGCTCCAAAGATATTGTCCTAATGTGCAAACTAACATTTCAAAAGCTTACTCAAGTGTAGAAATCTCTTATATAGAGAGCACAGGGATGTTTCAAACTATTAAAGCATTCTTAGGGTGAGTAAGTATATAACTTGCACTGAGGAAAATGCAGGGAGATGCCCAAGCAACTATCGAGAGTTCAAAAGACACCCACAGATTCATTTCTCAAGGAAGGGAAGCATTCAGTTTCAGTCAGGTGATGAAAGCATGGAGTCACATTGGTTATCCTAGTCAAAGAAGATGGCCCACCCATCTCTTCCTCACCACAGCTAAAGTACATAGACAGGCATCACAGACCCTGACCTGAAGCATGACGAACTGTCTTAAAATTGAAATATAAGCAATATACATGTCACTATTCGACAATGCCCCTCCAATGGGCCTTAGCTATGAAAATGACCTAACTATAATCTGAAGGATGTTAGAGTTTTACCTGTAACACAGGACTAGATAAATACAGCCAATGTCTAAGAACCCAGTGGACATCTTTTGAGGTACTTATTCTACATCTGGATGTGTTTGCTATATGCTGAGGATTTGAAGGCAATCTCCCAAACCCACAGTTAAAGCTAGACATGGTGGAATGTATCTGTAAACCCAGCACTGGAGATGGATACAGAAGATTCCTGAGGCTCACTGGCCAGTTAGACCATCTAGATCGGCAAGGTTAATGTCACATGAAAGACCTGGGCTCACAAAACAAACTGGATGGCTCCTGAGGAGTGGTACCTGTGGTTGACCTCTTGTCTCCACGGGTACAAGAATGCCTCTGCACTCACAAGCTCACACAGAAATATATATAAATAGCTAAGTAAATAACTGACTGAAAAGGAAGGTCAGTAGACTGCTGGAGTTTTCTTCTCCTTTTTACCTAGTTCCACAGAACAATGTTAAAACATTATGGAGGACAAACAGTTCCTCCAAATCCAAAGCTGTATGTATTAGATACAAACACAATAACTTTCAAGTGTTAAAGGAGAGGTAGGAATGAGGTCCCTTGAACAGCAGAATCTTACCAACTTGGGGAAGTAAGTGAAAATTTATATGTTTCAATGGCAAAAAAAAAAGAAAAAAAGAAAAAGAAAAAGAAAAAAAAGAAATGCTGATTGTCCTTACTAAGATGGTAACTCCTTAGAGACAGGCACCCACTGACTCTAAGAGAAACACAAGAAGATGTGTATCTTAGGCTTCCCTTGGTTTCTCTGTGGGAAATAGAGGGAGACTTAACTACCAAGACTTTAAACATGAGAAACTGCTGGGATGCAATGCAGTTTTCAAAACGAACGATGATAGGAACCTTAGCTAAGACATGGCAAAGGATGCCAGAAAAAGATGCTCACGAGATATAGAATACACTAACAAAGCACGATGACGAACTGGATCCTTATACCTGACAAGTGAGAAAAAGATGCTCAGGAGATATAGAATACACTAACAAAGCACGATGACGAACTGGATCCTTATACCCGACAAGTGAGAGCCTATACTGGCCCTTCATTCTGCCCTCTGTAATAGGCAGAATAAAAGTCCCATAAAGATGGCTGCATCCTAATCCTAGAAACCAAACATTAGGTCACACCGGTACTGGGATGCCATACAGAATTGGATTGCTAACCAGCTGCCCCTGAAATAGTGAGAGTTCCTTGGATTATCCAGATGGGCCTGATGTGATCACAAGGGCTCTTCAAATGTTAAAGATAGATTCAGAGGAACTGGGGTTACAAGAGCTTTGAGGGTGGCTGCTGACTTTGAAAATGTCAGAGAGCTGAGAACATGAGAGAGTTCAGGAGTCTTGGAAGTCAAAGAAGCAATGAAACATTCTTTTCCCCATAGCTTCCAGAAAGAAAGGCAACCCTGTATGTACCTTTGTGCTGCCCTCCCAGCACCCATGACTGCATCTGTAGGATGTTTTGTGAAGCCAAGAACTTTGTGGAAATTTGATCCAGCAGGTATAGAGTGAAAAGAAATGCATTTACCATCTGGGCTTTGGTAATAGAACCATGGTCTCTCAGATTCATTTATATTGCTAATATTTTACCTTACAGATACTTTGTAGCTTTCTTAGCTCAGTGTTTGTAGTATATTTAGAATACAAATTTTAGAGAGTAGGCACAAGCTCATTAGGCCATACCTACCACTGTGTGACTCTCACTCCAGTACTCTAAACTATTAGGTGTATTTCCTGTGAACAGGGAGCCCATCAAATTATGTCCATATAGATTTAAAAGCGAAGAGTATTCTGTGATTTGGTCTCATTTTTCCTAGCTTATCTAATCTTCAGTCAACTAATGTAGTTCTCAAGCAATAAATAATTTAGTGATAAAATTTAGGCAGCTTTCTGTCACAAGATATATTTATTTTCCTGCTGAATTAATTAATGTTTGGAAAATGCCATGTAAATGTTAGCTCTTATCCTATCCTTATTTGTAATAAGTAAATAACTTTACATTTAATTCCCTGCACTAGGAAATGCCGTCTAATGAAGTATAAGTTCTAAAGTCTAATGATGAAGAAATATTATTTGCTCCCATCACCTTCTCTGTAACCTACATATAATATTCAGAACTTGAAATGATGGAGATAATATCTTCAGACCTAGCTTGGCTCAACAGTCATGAAACATAGATGTGAATGATTTTGGCTGACAGCCTTTTAAAAATGGAGCTTCCTACGGTGTCTATATAGCTTTAGAAGGAGGGATGGGGCAGAGATGAGAAGGTAAGACATTGCTCATTTGTGTGTTTACTTAAAGCCCAAAATTGTATTTGAAAATGGAGTTTTAAAAGAGACTACTTTAACTCTGTTTTAAGGTCTCAAAGAACCTAACACGGGGCTTGTAGAAGTGCACTTCTCTTGGGAGATAGATTACAAACAACTGAAGAGTGTTTTATGTTCACTGGGCTTTGCCAGATGTTTTTAAAGGTCAACAGAAAAGACAACGGCACTGCAAAAGATAAGGATCCTATCATTCTTTGCTGGAATAGAGGTGCTGGGAATATTATGTTCTTCCTTAAAGTGATAGCCAGCCAGCCAGCCAGGCGACTGAGCATAGAATCTGTTTTCTAGACTAGTGCTAGTTATTACACAACCATCCGAAGGACAAAAGATCTTCAGGTGGATAATGCATGCCTGTGGAACTGAACCTTACTTTCAGGCAGAATATTGGTTAGAGATACACTTTCATAGAATCCAAGACTGTCTAGTCTATGCCATTAAGTCACAGAGATACAAAAACCAACATGACACTGGGTACTGTCACTTGATTAATGCTGGGGTGACATGATATCAAGTTACAGACAAATAATAACTATTCCAAATGTTTATAAATTGTTTGTACTTCTGAGAGTTAGACCACATGCCATAAATCTCTAGGTGCAGGGTAATTGCATCGTTGTGGAAAGTCTGTTTGCAGAGTAACCCTGTATTTGAGCATCTCTGGAGGGCGAAGGTGTAATCTGCCACAGCTGTGCAATTCAGGAGGATCTGACACACAGGAGTGTACAAGTAGTTTGCAACTAGCAGAGCTCAGAGGTTTTTTTTTTTGCTCAGAAGGCAAGGGTAGAGTTTCTGGGTTCTAGTTGCATTCCTCCCTCAGAGTGCTACAAAGTCACCTTACAAATGCCATAAAAGCTGCATGTGCTGACAGAAGCAGGGTCTGAGCTAGACAGTGCAAGTGTAGTTCACCTCAAATATGTGATTTCAAAGCAACGTTTAAAGAAGAGTCCACCTGAGCCCAGGTACACTGTGTATCCTTCCTGGGAATGTTAACTTTAACGAGTTTTACAGTAAGTAAATATCCTGAAACACATCAACCACATGTTCCCATTAACTTCCCCTATTAGATGCTGAAACTTAGCAATCACAGTATATTGAAGAGAAGTTTATGCCTGTATATGCATAGGTGGTTCTAGCAATCATCCAGGCTCTGCTGTAATAGCATGTTCTTGGAAACTTCCACAGCCTTTGTTCCTTGAAAGACATTCTTCTTCATTAACTTGAGCATAGTTGTCCTGTCTCTGAACTTTTCTGCATGAATTTCTATCAAGTATCATCAAGAGAGTTTGACTTCTGGCCTCTCTTTTAGTAAAGGTTACATTTACAAAAGCAGGCTGCAGGTCATACATAGACATAAGTTAAGCACAAATCATTCAATAGTTATATCCCAAATCCTTCTCTCATCTATGAAAAACTGGCTGAAGACCACAGGATCTCAAATAACTACTAACGAGGTCCTAACTTCCTGTGTGTTCCTTTCAAAGCACCATACCATCTGCATAACTCAGAACAAGGAAGACTCTAATCCAAAGGAATGGACCTTGGGCTGTGCCTTGCAGTCACTAGCAGAGAGTGCAGCTCACTTCAGAAAGTTCCTCAAAACCAGGACTTATCTTAACAGACAGCTGCTCTAAGAACGTGGTTTTTAGAGGACAGTCAAGGAGAAGAAAGGGAGAGAAGTGACAAGCCAGCCTCACATCAGCTGCCACCAGTGAGCAAGGAGGTGTATTTCACAGAGGTAGCATGGGAACAGCTCTCCTTGGTCTCCCAGTGTATAACTTTACTCCTGATTGTTGCATAGTATTTCTGATTGGGGATATGGCATAACAATTAGTAGCACTACCATGGATATATTAGAATTAGCTCATACAAAGCCAGTTAGTGAGATTTTTCTGATAGAGATAAACCCTGGAAGAGGGACATAATCATTGTTGCCTGACTTGAATGACCATCCTAGTACAGAACACTGACCTCTATGGATGACGCGTCAATTGCCTCTTGAACTCTGAGCAGCTGTGATTACCCCCCAGTGAGACCTGCATAAGACTGAGACTGTGCTCACTAATGTGTCTGTCACAGAGAGGAATAGGGTCTCGCAGTGCTCCTCCTCTTCAAAGATAACTTGTTAGTAGGTTACTGGGAAAGAGAAACTTTTCCTGGGTGTTTTAGTCATGGGTAAATTGACCATGCCCCTGTCAATAACCCCTCATCTCCATGCTGTGTGAGTAACCCTAATGAGACTCACTGGTCTACCAAATCAACTCAAGTGGACTCATTTCTTTGGTCTGTGGTTGTTTACTTGATGTGGGGTGAGTAGATGGTTAATTAATATTTTTCAAGAAAATAAAGGCTCATGAAACACTTGGCAAATAGTGAATGTCAAAGAAGAATTTATTAATTTGTCTTTTCAAACCTGTCCCAGAGATATCTTACCTTTCCTAGCAGTAGTGGTTTCTAAATCTAGTGAATTGAATGAAGAAGCATGAAATAAATATTTAAGTTAACAATCATACATGGACACAGGGTGACTCACTAGATAGATGAGAGTAAGTGCCAGAAACAGATCTATTTGGACTTTAGAGGTTTTTAAGAACATGAAAGTCCCAAATAGCCTAGGACAATTACTGCCATTTGCGGGAAACCATTATGGATCTCATCCAAGAGTTTATTGTGACTATTCAACAAATATCAAGTGGCTGACTGGTAAATGGAGATTTGGGGAGGTACTGGAAATAAAGACTGAATTAACAACGAAAATAAATTCTGATCAACTCAAAGAAAGTACCTTTACTATTAAATTCTGTGCAAACGCAGTGGCGCCCAGAGTGCCCCACCACCGCCACCACAAATTGCTTCTGTGGGTAACTCCAGAAACAGGGAAGAACTACCAAGTGTGTCACATGATTCTCAAACGCCTTCATTATTTTCTTTCCAATTCTGTAAAGCAAAAGAACCAGTGAGGCACAAGAGCTTGGTTTGTACCCTTCACCTCCCTAACCTCTGCAGTTCCTCACACAGAGGCAGCTTATAATGTCTGTCCCTCCCGCGCCTTCCGACCCACCATACAGGGGTGGGGAACTCCGCGCCTTCTGATCCACCATACAGGGGTGGGGAACTCGATGGGATGATGTGGATGAGCAACGAGCTACAGTGGCTTGCAAGTCTACAGTGAAACACCCTTGATCAGAAGCTTGAAAATCTGCCCCCTCACAGACTTTCTCCCATAAGCAGGAAAGTTTCTCTGTGTAAGTCTTTCCTGGCCCCCAGCCGGCTGTCTCACTCCTCAAGGTCTGGTAGCAATACTCCATCACGACAGACTTACTTCCTATGCTTTCAGTCAGAACCAGGAAGATAGGGGCAGAGGATATGGCTCAATCAGAAAATGTCTGACATTTACCAGCCAGGACTGGATTCCTACTACTCACCTTTTAAAAGCTGGGCATGATTAAACACATCTGACACCTCAGTGCAGTGGTGGAGGGAGGCAGGAGGCTCGTTGGAGCTCTCCTACTAGAGAGTCTTAACCAATCAGTAGGAGTCAGAGTGAGAGACCCTGTCTGAGAAAAAGGTGAAGATCAAAAGAAGACATCTGATGTGGACATCTGGCCTCAATATGTCTATGAAGTTCATGCACAAAGGCAGGAGAATACACACAAGCACATCCAACACATACACACGGAGGAAAAGATTAAAACAAATAAACAAGCTACTTCTTGATGTAACTCTACCCTGTGTCTTTCAGGCAAGAAGCCTACAGCCAAAGGCAAAGGAGAACTGCAGAGCCCAAACCAAGCATGCCATTGATGTGTGCTTATTCTCATCAAGGTTGGATCTTGGCTTGTATAGATTCCCATGTCAGACAATGAGGTAAAACTCATGGGATTAGTATGCTTTCTATGTTATCTATATAACACACCTACTCAATGACCAAAGACAGCGGCCAGTCAACAAACTCTTATGCAGAAAAAGTTCCACCAAGATTTCCACATCTCATTGAAGAATCCTGTAAGTGCAGCAATCAATGTGCATGAGGTCTCTGTAGTTTTCACTAGTGCTAGGCACTGTGGGTCAGGGCTTTGGAGAAACTGCTGACCTAGGAGTCCTAGGGCAACATTTAATGTTCATGTGGCTTTCTATGAAAATCACATTAACCTCTCATCACCTCCTCTGTTTTATTTCTAAAGGAAGACCACACTAATGCATTTACTTCACAAATATCTTTTTAAAGTGGCATGTTTGGAAGAGCATAGAGACGAAGCAGATGCTCCCTTAGCCTCGGCTATGCCTAACTTGGTATCTGAGTAGAAGGTGAGAAGACAAGATGGGGGAGGGCGGGGAACAGTGAATATGACCTGTGGTCTTTTTGGAAAAGGAAATATTTTCATTCAAAAATTATTTCAAAAACTGAAGTATAAGAAAATCCTTGGGCACATAAAAGGGAGACAAACCCAAGCCTCAATTATTTGCAAGAAGAAAAAGGTCTCTGCACTAGGCAATGAAGCTAAATGTGTTTTGAATGAACATTTTAAAATCCTGTGATTGAATCAGCCAACCATTAAATTTTAAATTAGGCAAAACCCTATAGAAAAGATAGACAGCTATCTAGGCAACAAAATAGAGATTAAAAAACCTGTTAATTTGATTTTCACTTGGCCTCTTTTTATGATTAATATAAATATCTACAAAATAGAATGGCTTATCCAAAATTTCATATTAAAAATGGGCCTAGACTTGTTATTCCAAGTAAGTCAAACAAGTGGTCTCTATAAAAAAATATTACAGCTTTTGTATACAAGCACTTGTAAACAGTCATTCCAAAACAAAGAGAAGAAAACTAAGAAAAAATAAGCATGCCTCGAGATACCAATAGATGTTATTAGGCCAATGGGGATGTATTACCATATTGACAACAGCATGGATACTAGGAAAGGCCCTCACGGCCCTCTTGAGATTACCCAAAGTATCGTTGACTTTTAGAAACACTTTAAAGCATTGATCACCACCTCTCACTTCCAAGTCTTAAAACTGAGGCTAACAGAATAGAGTCAACTTTTTCAAAGCTATAGTTAAAGTGATTTTCAATCAGAGAACGATAACTGGTTCACTTTTGACAAAAACAACACAGCATTATATGGCCATTGAGCAAACAATGGACCACCAAACAGCATATACCAGCTGATATGAGGCCCCCAACACACATACAGTAAAGATTTCCAGGCCTGTGTTCATTCAGAGATGATATACCTAACCCTCAAGAGACTGGAGGCCCAGGGAGTTTAGAGGTCAGGTGGGATGGGGGTTGGGGGCATCCACATAGAGACAGGGCAGTGGGGAGAAGTATGGGATATGGAGCAGTTGAAGGGTGGATGGGAGGAATGGAATATAAAGTGTAAAAAATAAATTAATTTAATAAAAAAGTAAAAATAATTGACACAAATTAGATCACATCATATCAAGTCAAAAAAGATGGGGAAGTTCACTACATACTCATCAAAGGGAAAAATCCTCCAAGATGAACTCTAAATTCTCAGCATCTATGCCCCAAATGCAACAGTACCCACATTTGTTAAAGAAACATTAATAAAGCTCAAAGCCCACACTGAACCTCACACAATAATAGTGGGAGACTTCAGCACCCCACTCTCACCAATGAACAAATCATGGAAACAGAAACTAAACAGAGACACAGTAAAACTCACAGAAGTTATGAAACAAATGGGTTTAACAGATATCTATAGAACATTTCATCCTAAAACAAAAGAATATACCTTCTTCTCAGCATGTACCTTCTCCAAAATTAACCATATAATCAGACACAAAGCAAGCCTCAACAGATACAGGAACATTGAATTAATCTCATATATTCTATCAGACCACCATGGACTAATGCTAGTCTTGCAAAACCACAGAAAGCCCACATACACATGGAAGCTGAATAACTACTCAATGATAACTTGGGCAGGGAAGAAATAAAAAAAAATTAAAAACTTTTTTAGAATTTAATGAAAATTAAGGCACAACATACCCAAACTTATGGAACACAATGAAAGTAGTGCTAAGAGGAAAAACTCATAACTCTGAGTGCCTCCATAAAGAAATTGGAGAGAACATACACTAGCAACTTAACAGCACATCTGAAAGCTCTAGAACAAAAAGAAGAAAATACATCCAAGGGGAGTAGATAGCAGGAAATAATTAAACTCAGGGCTGAAATTAACTGAGTAGAAAACAAAAAGAACTATACAAACAATCAACAAATCTAGAAGTTGGTTCTTTGAGAAAATCAACAAGATAGATAAACCTTTAGCCAGACTAACCAGAGGGCACAGAGATGGTATTCAAATTAACAAAATCAGAAGTGAAAAGAGAGGCATAACAGAAGCTGAGGAAATTCAAAAAATCATCAGATCCTACTACAAAAGCCTATACTCAACAAAACTGGGAAATCTAGAAGAAATGAAGGCTTTTATAGACAGATACTTGATACTAAAGTTAAATCAGGATCAGATAAACCATCTGAACTGTCCTGTAACCCCTAAGAAAAAGAAATAATCATTAAATGTCTCCCAAACAAACAAACAAAGCCCAGGGTCAGATGGGTTTAGTGCAGATTTCTATCAGACCTTCAAAGAAGACCTAATACCAATACTTCTCAAACTATTTCACAAAATAGAAACAGAAGGAATGCTACCCAATTCGTTCTATGTAGCCACAGTTAAGCTGATACCTAAGATATACAAAGACCCAACAAAGAAAGAGAACTTCAGACCAATTCTCCTTATAAATATCGATGCAAAAAATACTCAATACAATTCTAGTAAACCGATACCAAGAACACATTAAAACGATCATTCACCATGATCAACAGGATTCATCTCAGGGATGCAGAGATGGTTCAATATACAAAAATCCATCAACATAATACATTATATAAACAAATTCAAAGGAAAAAAAAACATGACCACATGATCATCTCATTAGATGCTGAAAAAGCATTTGACAAAATCCAACATGACTTCATTTTAAAATTATTAGAAAGGTCAGGAATTCAAAGTCCATCCCTTAACATAATAAAAGCAATATACAGCAAACCAATAGGGAACATCAAACTAAATGGAGAGAATCTCACTTAAAGCAATCCCACTAAAATCAGAGACAAGAGAAGGCTGCCCCCTCTCTCTCCCTATCTATTCAACATGGTACTTGAAGTTCTACCCAGAACAGTTAGGAAACAAAAGGGAATCAAAGGGATACAAATTGGAAATTAGAGATATCACTATTTGTGATGATATGATAGTATACATAAGTGAACCCAAAAATTCCACCAGAGAAGTCTTTCTGCTGATAAACAACTTAAGGAAAGTGGCTGGATATAAAATTAACTCAAACAAATCAGTAGCCTTGTTCTATTCAAAGGATAATCAGGCTATAATGCCGGGCAGTGGTGGCGCATGCCTTTAATCCCAATACTTGGGAGGCAGAGGTAAGTTGATTTCTGAGTTCAAGGCCAGCCTGGTCTACAGAGTGAGTTCCAGGACATCCAGGGCTATACAGAGAAACCCTGTCTCGAAAAACAAAATCAAAACAAAACAAAACAAAAAAGAGACAAACAAATAAACAAAAAAAGAAATTAGAGAAATGATACCCTTTGCAGTAGTTACAAATAATATAAAATATCTTGATGTGACTCTAACCAAGCAAGTGAAAGATCTGTATGACAAGAACTTCATGTCTGTAAAGAAAGAAATTGAAGAAGACCTCAGAAGGTGGAAAGACATCCCACGCTCAAGGATCAGTAGGATTAACATGGTAAAAATAGCCATCTTACCAAAAATCTACAGATTCAATGCAATTCCCATTAAAATTCCAATTCAGTTCCTCACAGAGATAGAAAGAGATTCTCAAATTCATCTGGAATACAAAAAAAAAAAAAAAAAAAACCACCAAAAATAACAAAACAAAACAGGATAGTGAAAACCATTCTCAACAATAACAGAACTTCTGGAGAAATCACCATCCCTGACCTCAAGTTGTACTATAGAACAATAGTGATAAAAAAAAAAATCCACATGGTATTGGTACAAAGACAGACATAGATTGAAATAGAATTGAAGACCCAGGAAAAAACCCATACACTAATGGTTACTGGATCTTTGACGTAGAAGCCAAAACCATCCACAAAAGACAGCATTTTCAACAAATGATGCTGGTTCAACTGGTGGTCAGCATGTAGAAGAAAGCAAATGGATCCATTCTTATCACCTTGTAAAAAAAAACTCAAGTCCAAGTGGATCAAGGAACGCCACACAAAACCAGATACACTGAATCAAATTGAAGGGAAAGTGGGAAAGATTCTGAAACACATCGGCACAGGGGAAACAGAACACCAATGGCTCAGACTCTAAGATCAACTATAGACAAATGGGCTCTCATAAAACTGAAAGGCTTCTGTAAGGCAAAGGACACGGTCGATAGGACAAAACAGAAACCCACAGATTGGGAAATGATCTTTACCAGTCCTACATACAATAGTATACAAATAATAACCAAACTATACAAAGAACTCAAGAAGTTAGACTTCAGAGAACCAAATAATCCTACTAAAAAGGGAGTACAAAGCTAAACAGAATTCTCAACTGAGGAATCTCAAATGGCTGAGAAACACTTGAAGAAATGTTCAACATCCTTAGTCATCAGGGAAATGCAAATCAAAATGACCCTGAGATTCCACCTCACACCAATCAGAATGGCTAAAACAAAAACTCAGGTGACAGCAGATGCTGGTAAGTATATGGAGAAAGACAAACACTCCTCCACTACTGGTAGGACTGCAAGCTGGTAAAACCACTTTGGAAATCAAACTGGCATTTCCTCAGAAAATTGGAAATAGTTCTACTTGAAGAGCCAGCTATACTACTATTGGGTATATACCCAAAGATGCTCCAACATATAACAAGGACACATGCTCCACTATGTTCATAGTAGCCTTATTTATTATAGCTAGAACCTAGAAACAACCCAGATGTCCCTCAACAGAGGAATGGATACAGAAAATGTGATACATTTCCACAATGGGGTACTACTCACCTATTAAAAACAATAACTTCATTGAAATTTTCAGGCAAATGAATGGAACTAAAAAACATAATCCTGAGTGAGTTAGCCCAGACACAAAAGAACACACTTGGTGTGTACTCACTGATAAGTGGATATTATCCCAAAAGCTCAGAATACACACAATCCAACACACAAACCATATGGAGCTTAAGAAAGAATACCAAAGTGTAGATGCTTCAATCCTATATAGAATAGAGAACAAAATAATCACAGAAGGTAGAGGGAGGGATAGGTATTGGATGGGCCAGGAGAAAAGTACTGAGAGTCAGGCAATTGAATAGAAACATGTAGCAGTGGGGGACGGGAAACTGGTGGTAGCCACTAGAAAGCGCCAGACTCCAGGGAAACAAGAGGCTCCCAGGACTCAATGGTAATGACTAGCTGGAATAGCCAACAAAGGGGAGATACAACCTGTAGAGACCACCTCCAGTAGAGAGGCATGGCCCCCATTTGAGGAATGGGGCCATCCATGCATTTCCAAAAATTTTAACCCAGAATTCTTCCTGTCCAAAGGAAAGACAGGGACAAAAATGTAATAGAGACTGAAGTAAAGGCCATCCAGAGACCACCCCACCTACAAATCCATCACATCTGCAGACACCAAACCCCCATACTATTGCTGATGCTAAGAAGGGCTTGCTGACAGGAGCCTGGTATGGCTGTCCCCTTAGAAGTTCTATAAGCATCTGACCAATACAGATGCAGATACTCACAGCCTACCAT
>JADRCC010554568.1:0-15157 GCA_019843855.1 Hylomyscus alleni | reverse complement strand
AAAAAAAAAAAAAACTTCTAACATTAAAAACCATAATAACATCACCACAATCCAGAAACGAGAATAAACTCAGCAATGGATCACAGCCTCAACCAATATTCAGAACATACATCCTTGATGAAACAAAGAATCAGAGATGAGGTCACAAACAGTAGCTGTTATACCATAGAGGGGAGGGACCACCTCAAGGTGGTAAGTAAATGAGAGTGTAACATGGAATTTAGCTCTGCCCTAGGAGGAAAAGGCAATCCAAATTAACTTTGAGGGAAATACAGATTTCAAGTGTGGAGTCCCCAAAAGTCATGCATTCCCCCCAAGACATGTACCTGGAGGCTAAGATGCCTCATCTGCACTTGCCCAGAACACACCTGTCCTAAAGACCCTGAGAGGGGATGGCACCTGCTAAGGCAGCTGCATGTTCTTCTGAGAGGCCTGAGGAGTAGAAAGCAGACAGAGGAGGTCTCTAGGAGGTGGTAGAGTGGAGCTGGGACTCAAGGAACGGTAGGAGACTGTCAGGGAAACCTGGAACTTAGAGAGGGTCTTCTGAAACAAAGGAGTCTGGCTAGTGAATCATCCCAGCTATAGCAGAGAAAGATCTTCAGGGGACCAGGCTTAGCTGAGGACAGCCGCTAGGTTATAGCCAGTATACAACAGTTATAGCCAGTAACAAGCCAGCGAGTCTGGACTTTACCCTGAAATGGTAGGAGGGGTTGGCTCAGCTTGGACCAATAAACCTTGGCTGCTGGCGGCTCTGAAGTTGGAGCTGGAAAGCGGCCTAGGTAATGGAAGGGGCTCTCCTGTCCCTATGAAGCTCAGACGCTAAGGGGTTTAAAACCAACCAAATGTACTGCTCATAGATTCCCTTTATTTCCAAGAGACAGATGCATGAATAGAAGCAAAATAACCATTCTCTGAGGAAGGGGAAGGCAGTGGTGTCGTTGAGCCTGTCTATTGCAATTCGGTGTGACTCTGGGATAGAGATGTCCCTGCTCAGCACAAATATTGAGAAGCCTTGATTATCACTCGAGATCACACTCCTCCTCCTCGGCCAATCCCTCTTCCAACACAGCATCTGAACCTTTCAAGATACAGCGCTGTGGTCATTGCTTGGCCTCTGCTGTGTTTACGAATGCTTTCATTCCAGCATTTTCCCAGCCTAATAAATTAGGCCTAATGAGTTGCTTTCCTGCTGCATTAAAAAGGACATGACTGCATGTTTTTCATAAACATGTTTAACCGTAAATCTGCTTCGTCTGATCAGTGAGCCAATTCTGCCTGCAGAAAAATATGAGATTCTTCCAACGGAGCTTAAAATATCAAATGTCCTCGCAAGTGACAGTAATAAGAGCAATGACAAAAGCCACTCCCCTTTACTAATGATGTTAATTTGCCTCATGCTTTGCACCCTGTAGCCTTAGTACATGACCCCACAGCAAGCCCACATACAGGTGACACTAAGTCTGCTCTGCAGGTGAGAGGCCTGAGCCTCAGTCAGGATGAGGGACCGTGCAGTTCACTGACAACACAAGTTTTAGTTTCAAGATTATCTCCAGAGGAAGCTCCACTCCCAGGCGCTCTAACACACCCAGGATCAGAGGTGAGGAGGGCACAACATCTATCCCAACACCGAGAATAACTGGAACCAGTGGGACCAGGCACACAGGAACTCTGTCAGCCCAGTGGCTCAGGTTTCTTCCAGTCTGTCTGAGCTGGTGCCCTGAGCAGACGTTGAGCACAAGCTCCACAGCCAGTCCCACAACACCCAGAGGAAGCTCCACTCCCATATGCTTTAACACGCCTAGGATCAGAGGTGAGGAGGACACAACATCTGTCCCAATACAGGAGTAACTGGGACCAGCAGGACCCAGGCACACAGGAACTCTGCCAGCCCAGTGGCTCGGGTTGCTTCCAGACTGTCTGGGCCAGCCAGTGCCCTGAGCAGACCTTGGGCGCAAACTCTCCAGTCATTCCCAAAACACCCAGAGGAAGCTCCACTCCCAGGTGCTCTAACAAGCCCAGGGTCACAGGATCCCAGAATCACAGGATCACAGAGTCAGTTTGACTCTGAGGAGTTCTGACACAATCAGGATCACAGGAAGGACAGGCTCCAGTCAGATTTAGCAAGGGCAGGTAGCAGTACAGATAACCAGATGATGCAGGGCAAGTGTAAGAATATAGGCAACACAAACCAAGGTTACTTGGCATCATCAGAACCCAATACTCCCACCATTGCAAGTCCTGGACCCAGCATCTCACCGGAAAAGCAAGATTCAGATATAAAATCACTTCTCATGATGATGATACAGGACTTTAAGAAAGACATAAATAGCACCCTCAAAGAAATACAGGAGAACACAGGTAAAGAGCTAGAAGCCCTTCAAGAGGAAACACAAAAATCCCTTAAAGAACAATCAAAGAGCTTGCAATGCAAAAAGCAAAAAGCTTCTAACCCAAAACATCCAGGAAATCCAGGATGCAATGAGAAGACCAAACCTAAGGATAAAAGGTATAGAAGAGAGTGAAGACTCCCAAGGTAATGGGCCAGTAAATATCTTCAACAAAATTATAGAAGAAAACTTCCCTAACCTAAAGAAAGAGATGCCTATGAACATACAAGAAGCCTATAGAACTCCAAATACACTAGACCAGAAAAGAAATTCCTCCCATCACATAATAACAAAAATACCAAATAAACTAAACAAAGAACGAATTTTAAAAGCAGTAAGGGAAAAAGGTCAAGGAACATATAAAGGCAGGCCTATCAGAATTATGGCAGACTTCTCACCAGAGACTATGAAAGCTAGAAGATCCTTGGGCAGATGTCATACAGACCCTACAAGAACAAAAATGCCAGCCCAGGCTACTATACCCAACAAAACTCTCAATTACCATAGATGATGGAGAAAACAAGATATTCCATGACAAACAAAATTTACACAATATCTTTCCACAGATCCAGCTCTACAAAGGATAATAGATAGAAAACATCAACATAAGGAGCAAAACTACACCCTAGAAGAAGCAAGAAAGTAATCTTTCAATAAATCCACACAAACCTAATTCCACTGCTTACAATAAAAACAGGAAGTAACAATTACTTTTTCTTAATATCTTAATATAAAAATTAATATTACCAACATATCCTAATTGACTGAAATCCAAAAATATAAGGAATTAGAAATTTATTGACAGTCATCCAATGGTCTCTCTAATTTGATAATTGGAGAAATAGGTCCAATATTATACAATCCATATACACTTTCAGCTTGTTTGTTTGTGACAATGACTTGCTGCGTACAACATAATGGTCTTGAGATCTTGCTTCTCCTATCTCAGCCTCTCTATTAGTAGTATTATTTATTTCATGTTTTTATACTATATATGGTTTTCAGAACAGCTTACATATTTTAAAAGTATTTATATACCCAAAAGAAATGTAGACAATTAAATTGGGAGGGGTTTTGTAAGAGAACAACAGAAGAATAAGACTGAATGCTTTGCTTGACATTTGTAACTCTTGTATCAAGTTACCACAGTAAGAACCAAGATTTTAAGCTCTACTAAATATAAAGCAAACAAACAAACAAAAACACTTTATATATTTATGTTCATTTAAGAAAATATTAGTAGTGATGCATTATTTTGAAATATACAGTTAATACGTTTGGAGTTATTTAAAATTTATATTGAGAAAAACATGTATTTTCAGTATTGCTGTAGACAAGCATCTACATAAGATTGTTAATTGTTTTATATCAAACAACTTTTATAATACTCATTTTTATTGTTATGATATTTTATAAATTTTAAAGAATATAACAAAAAAAGATTATCTCCAAATTCCCTGCTCTTGTACACCAGCTTGTAATACAAATAGGAGAGTCTGTTGGGTAATTTTAGTGGTCATATTTATTGGGTTGAGAAATGCCTAAAGCATTAATGAGTATATCTGGGTATATTTGAGTGTACCTGTGAGGACATTTCCATACAGGGTTAACTGAGAAGGGAAGATCCACCCTGCATGTGCATAATACTCATGGATCCATGGGCTAGGGTCCCTTACCAAATAAAATGTAGATGTGGAAAAAGGCCAGCTGAGCATAGGCATTCTCTTCTCTCTGCTTCCTGAACCACAGAAATATGGGTAAACAGCATCTGCAAGCCCCTGCTACCATGCCTTCACCAGTGCAATGGACTTATCACCTCAAAACCTGAGCTAAAATAAATCCTTAGTCACTTAAATTGCTCCTTGCCAGGAATATGGTTACATTAGTGAGAACAGTAACTCATATAGGAAAGGGTTAAGAGGAATCTATAACGGAGCAGAGACTGAAGGAAGGGCACTCCAGCCTGATATAGCTGTCTCTTGAGAGACTCTGACAGTGCCTGACTAATACAGAAGTAGAGGCTCACAACCATCCATTGAACTGAGTACAGGGTACTCAATGAAGGAGTTAGAGAAAGAACCAATGGAGTTGAAGGGTTTGCAGCCTCTTGGGACAAACAACAATATGGACTGACCAATGCCCTCAGAGCTCCCAGGGACTCAACCACCAACCAAGGACTATACATGGTGGGACTGTTGGTTCTGGCAGCATGTGTATAGTAGAGGATCACAAAGTTGGTCATCAATGGGAGGAGAGGCCCTTGGCCCTGTGAAGGTTCTGTGCCCCAGTGTAGGGGAATGACAGGGTGGATAAGTGGGAGAAGGTGGGGTGGCAGGCACGGGGAGGGGGGAGGCAATAGGTGTTTGTTCTTGTTGTTTTTGTTTGTTCATTAAAACAATAAAAAAAAAAGAAAAAAAAAGAGGAATCTATAAAAAGGACCTCCAAGCCTCTGTTTGAAACTCGCCTCAGATGAACATGAAAAGCATTTACTTAAAAAGCATAAACAGTTCCTATGCGCTATGCTATGCAGGTAACAGGAACACTCTCCTTAGGACAGATTTGCCAAGACTTACCAAAAACAAAGGTTAGAACTGTCGTTGGACTCACAGTAAAAAGGGTACTGCTGTGAGCCTGACCACAGAATACAGGGTACCAGGCACTGAACACTACTGGCCAAATTATGCCTGAGAAATCTAAGTGTTTGGGGACCATGTTTGGGCTCACGGCCTCAGTCTTCAGAGTCATCATTTACTTGATCATATTCAAAGACCATGCCCAAACTTAGCCCTCTAGGGCTGTGAACTAAGATTCCTGTAGTATATCAGCCACATTGAGCAAATCTTACCTTCCTAAAGAATGAGAGCTCTGATAGGCTGCAAGCTCTATGATGGACACAGATGGTTTTCATTCAGGGTTAGGCAGCTGTCCATCCTCCAAAGCCAGATTCTATGTTTTCTCTCTTGATTTCCCCAGATGTCACTCCAGTGGGGCTCCTAACTCACTCAACACAGACTTCTGTTATAGGATTCTTCATGTTTGAATTGTATCTGTTTCCTGTCCCACTTTTTAGTAGACATAAGCAAGTTAAAGAGAGAAGGTTTTATGCTAAGATTTTGACACCCACTACAGGGCCTACAATGTGATATAGTATTTTAAACAGGCTTAGTAAGTCAAGAAAGATGACATCTGAGTTGATGCATGGTGGATAGTGAGTGAATGGACAGAAGGTTGAACAGGTAAAGAGATGGGTGAGCATAATTGAATATATAGTTGGATGGGTCACCAGATAAATGGGAGGAGTCATGATGGGTGGATGAATGGATGGAAGGAAGGAAGAAGAAGGAAGAAAGAAGGAAGGGAAGGAGGGAAGGCGGGAGGGAAGGAGAAAGGGGGAAGAAAATTTGGTTAGTGAAGAGATTAGTGGGTGGTTAGATGGACAAAGAGCAGACAAGATCTCCAGAAGCCAAGTCACTGAGTCATGTTAAGCATAAATTTTAAAGGCTGAGATGACTCAAGAAAGAGAATTGGCGGTTGTTTTTCAACCCTAAGCTAATCTTACACAAATCAAAATGGAAAATAATTTTAAGCTATCTTATTTAAGCTATATTATTTATTTCAGTTGTTTTATTAAGGTTGGTCTCAGCAATGTCACAGTGTTGTATAACATATGACTATTAAAAAAAAAACAAATGAGAGTTAGAGTGTAGCTCAGCTTTTCTAGAATATTCAACACTAAAGTTTGATCCAACCTCCTTTCCCTTCAAAAAAAAAAAAAATGAAGAAGAGAAAGCATAAACAGTTCATCCATCCGTAGGGCACAAAGTTCTCTGAACCCCTACCCAGATCCTCACACTTGGACTGAGGGCAGTTATATAAACTAACACATTAATTTCCCCCACAACAGTTCCATAAGAAACGTCAGTCTTAGACAATGGGTCATTGAGTTCCCTTCTAATTGACTGAAGAAGTATTCAGCAGCAATAGTCTTTCTCAGAGTGCTTCAAATGCTGACTGTATGACAGGAATATTTCCCCCAAGAAATTAAATACCATTTTTTTGGGATTTCCAATGGTTACATACTAAGTGGAGGCATAATAATGGATTCAACCTTTCCCCTACTGCTGGGTGTTTGGGAATTTCCAAGATTTCATTATTATGATCATCATTTGATTAAAAATATGTTGGAGATGAAGTTTTGTGTTCTTCACTAGGAACTTCTAAAACATGACGTCCAAGGGTCTGGAGAGAGGGCTCAGCAGTTAAAACCCTTGCTGTTCTTACAGAGGACCTGAGTTTGGTCCCCAGCACCCATGTAGGCAGATCACTACTTCCTGTAACTCTAGCTCCAGAGGATCTGACACCCTCTTCTGGCCTCCTCAGGTATCTACACTCACTTGCACACACAAACATACACAAACACACATAGGCACACGCATACATTTATGCATAATTAAAAGTAAATATTTTTAAATGCATTGGATATACTTAAAAAATAAAATTAAAGTCTAAGACGTGACATTGCTGCTTTGCTAGCGTGCTCATTTGCAAAATTTCCCCCTACCATTATATGACTTGCTCAAGTCCCCATGCCTAGCTACAGGTGAGACACTGAAAATACCTCACTGTTTTGCCCTTCGCATATACCACTGACATCTGGTTCCATCTCTCTGCATTTTGAAGAACAGCTTATATTGACAATCAGATGCATCAGCTACAGTTTTCAGTAAGTCGGTTCGCACCTCTAGCATGCCTCTCTAACTTGCTGCGAATTGCCCAGTTCTGTTGCTAATCTCCTTGCAGATGTCTTCCTGCACTTCCTTTCATTTCAGCCTGATGGCTTTTCATTTATAGAACTGGCTTTCTTCAATACAGACTCCACAACAGATGCTTTCAAAACATCTCCCCCATTCCCTGGGATGATTCTGTTAGGTTGTTTCTGTGTCTGCACAATGTTCACACTATGGCTAGTTTTCCTGTTGCATGCATGCACATGGCTCAGGGCTTGGTTTTGAATTTTCTTATTTTTTTACCCTTGGTGATACCATGCTGATCACAACTTGTTTTTCATGGCCATGGTGTAGACAAATACTCTACCCCATTACTGCCTCTTGGATGCTGTTAGAATTCTGCCTATAGGCCTAAAGTGGGGTGGGAGGCTAGTTTTGATCAGCAACTTGATTGGATTAAGGGACACCTAGGGCATTAGTGAGACACAGTTGTGAATGTGCTATTAGGGTGTTTCCAGAGAGGATTTCATTGGAGGAGAAAGACCACCTTGAATGTAGGTCCCAGACTGAAGAAAAAAACAACAGAGAGGGGAGAAAGCCAGCTGTGCGCCAGCATTCCCAGCTCCTGCTTCCTTATCTGCCTGGACGTGAGCAAGCAGCCTCATGCTCCCACGACAGGCCTTTCCCGCCATGATCTCCTGCTCCCTCAAACCACAAGCCAACATAAACCTTTCCTCCTTAAAGCTGCTTTTTGTCAAGTATTAGTTCACGGTGATGAGAAAAGTAGCTGATACCCAGCAGATTATGCACCAACAGAAGCCTGGGGACAAGGCAATGGGCATGCACAGGCTGTTTCCAGAGAACATCAGCTGACAAACACAAAAGAACACGGTCTCAGGAAGCTTTCCCCTATCCCAGAGGTGAGTTGTCCTGGCCACAGACAGGCCTGCACAAACATCAGTACAACAGCTATCAATGGACAGAGGCAGCAGTGGATTAAGAGGCACCTAGGGCACTAGTGACACACAGCTATGAATGTGCTATTAGCTGGCCTCAAACTCAGGATCCTTGTGCTTTAACACTCTGAATGTTAAGATTGTAGGTTGTGTCACAAGGCCCAGCTTAAGATTAGTCTTAACAGTGAAGGTTTTTTTTTTTTTTTAAATACTTCCTAGGATTTACTTCCTGGAAATGGGCAGACATCACTTGAAAAGAAGACTAGTCATGAACAAATGACGGAATACAACCTGACTATGCAAGATGTTGGTCTCATGACTCTGAAGGTTAGCCATAAATTTCTTCTGGGGCTTACGGTCCACCTTAGAAATCAGTTCCAAAGAGCTTCCAGACTCCCCCAAGCAGCTGTCCAAGAGAGCAGTCACATTGCATGCTACCACTACCCTCTCCTCTGTCCTCAGAGTGACATACAGGCAAAAGATGGTGTTCCAGAAATGTCTGGTGACCAAATGATCAAATGTACTCCTTCTTCGTCTTTCTTTGAAGAAAATTGTTCTCCTGGGTCATCTCATACTGCAGGGAGAGTTTTTGTCCTTCAAACATGCACAACACTTCTCTCCAGAGAATATTTTCTAAAACCAGGATTCTTGAGCCCCTACAGACATGGTCTTTGAGTTCTACAATGTAAAAACTGTGTGGCTTGGTAGGGTGAACATGTCACCATGAAGGAAGTACTGGTCAGATTCCACTACCCATACTGCATTAGTGAATATATTAGAACAGTCAAGGTCAAATGTCTAAGAGCACCCAGCAAATGTTGAGAGTACAACCATTAGTAGGTAAAGAAAGAACAGTCGTTATGTGACACCTGTGTTGCAGGCATGCCAAACTCCTGATTGCAAACATCTCAGTGGTTATTCTGTGGGCCAGAGATGCATTCTTCAGACTCTGTCTTTGCCACACAAACATCACGCGTTAGTGGTAAGTAAATGCACACTGAAGAATATTCTACCAATTAGAACTTGAATTTTTTTTTTAAAGCATCAAATGTATGAAATTCCCAAGTAAAATGAAAGTATAAGCATGAAAGCATGAGGACTGAGAGTGATATCCAAGGACCAAAGTTAAAAACAAAAGTAAAAACAAAGCCAGGCACAGTGATGTGCTTGGGAGGCAGAGATAGCAGGCTATCTAGGGCTTGCTGGCCAGTCAGGAAAGCCAAATTAGAAATTAAGAAACTTTGCCTCAAAAAATAAAGTAGAGAGCAACTAAATATGACACTTGACATTAACCTCTGATGTTTACATGTATGCCACATGCACCTACACACATATGTACACATACATGTATACACACACACACACACACACACACACAGAGAGAGAGAAAAACACTTTGGTATTTTCTTTTACTGATGTTAAGTGGGCTTAATTGAATAATGGATCTGTGGCTCAGAATCAGTCCCATGTTAAAAAGTAGGAAAAGTGGCCTATGATGACTCAAACAATCGTCCTTTATGTGAAAAATCAAATCAAGGCACCAGTGAGTGAAATACGGAACGGAGAGGTCTGCTGCTTCCCACTCAGCCCACCATCAGAGAGATAAACTTCATGGTGGCAGTCTGGGTTTTATTCAAGTTACATTTTTGTTTGTATATCATTTGTAAATTTGTTTTAGAGTTAAGAGTGTATAAGAAATATAAGCTGAAGGATCTGTACCTAATCTTATGTTTACACACATTTAAATAATATAATAATGAAGGTAGCTTGAGTCAACACTGGGCATCCTCAGAAATGTTTTCCCTTATAAAGAGGCTGTATGCTGCAGGAGTAAGAGCAACACTGGTCCTGAGCCTGATAAACCACAACTTAACCACTGGGGCCAAGGCAGCAGCTGGCTGGCAAACTCACTCTCCAAACCTTTAACTGGTGCTGGGCATGGCTGGGCACGGGAAGAACCTGCCCTTGGTGGGTGATTTTAACCTGAAAAGAAGGTTTGCTTGTTCATAAGTCCTCTTTGTAAATATTGTCCCGGGCTGGGCAGGAAGGGGCAGGTTTTCAAAACACCCATAATCATCTTCTTCTGTGTGTTCTTTCTGCCTTGGATCTGACTTCCAGAATGCAAACCGCCCCTAGCAGCTTTGCCAGGCAGCAAGCAGAACCAACCAGCCTTCTCCAGGCCTGATGGGATCTCTGATTTTTATCGAGGTTCAAAGTTTGTTCTTTGGGCTGTTTAGGGATAAATCTGCCTCTCCTGCTTTTCATGTGGTATGGGAGCTAAGAAGAGGAGAGGTGTGGATACAGGAATTGAAGCCTTTGTGCAAACAAATTCACGCAAAACCAGAGCTGCCACCACGGCTCTGCATATTGCCAGAGACCTTGTCCCCAGCCTTGGCTCCTCCTAAGTCAGAGAGGCATTGAGGCTCTTCCAAAAAGAATGAAAGTAACAACCAACCTGTTGCTTTTGCTTGTTCCTGCATTTGGGTACTAAGGTGAGAATTCCATGCCAGTTTGTTATCAATTGGAGGGAAGATTTTGGCTTCATCATTAAAGGGAAGCATCTACTCCAACATCAGAACCTTTCTCGGAGGATTTAAATGTTTACCTGAGGGGGAGGGGGGAATACGTCGGGAAAGATAAGTGTACTTCAAGCAAGCCTGATCCTGCATGGGAATTAGGATAGTTAGAAAAAAAAAAAAAACTGGCAAAGAACCCTGGTGTCCTCAGCCTCCTGTCAGAGCTGGAAGGAGCCCAGAGATAATGTTGTACAAGTTGTTCTTTTCATTGTTTGGGCACAAGCTCATAAAAGCCACCTACCCCAGCTCACACAAGCTGACCCGTACTCCAGAACTCTTTCCTGAGAACCACAATTACATCTTCCAAACGAGGAGGCACGGTTTCACACATTCCTTAGCTACATCATGTACAATGATAGTCCTGAGAAAGCACTGGCTTCTTCATGAAGATGCAAGACAAGGAGAGCAGAATGTTTTAGACCCCCAAAAAAGATCTTAAGAACTGGTAAGAGAGCTTAGTGAGTCCAAGTGTGCATGCTTGACAACTTGGGTTCAATCCATGGAGCACATGCAATTGACTTTACAGAGCTGTTCTCTGACCACCACACATATATCCTACCCCAACACATAGCTAACACAATGCAATAATAAATAACAAAATATTGTAAAAAAAGAGAATTCTTAAAAATTAATTCCAGATAGGATCCTGGAGGCTCAGAGATATAGTCACTTATCCACCACCACAACAACAACAACAAGAAAAAAAAATGAGTCAGAGGCAGAGTGAAGACCGGTGGATGGAGTCCAAGGGAGTCCTGAGATTAGACAGCACACCTCCTGAATCCCACAGATTAGCTGTGAGCCAAACTCATAGCCTGGTTGAAAATCGGAACAAAATGATAAATGCAAGGGCTTATCCAGTGTTCTGGTAGCTACCACCATCACCATGACCCCTACCACTACCTCCATCATTGTGGTTATTTGAATAAGAATAGCCCCATGGGCTCATCTACTGTCTCTTCACAACAATGTGACAGTAACTAAGGCAGAAGTTGGTACCAGCAGTGGGGTATTGCTGTGATAGACCTGACCAGGCTTTTGTGTGAAGGACTATAGAAGACTTTGGAACTTTGGACCAGAAGTGGTTGAACACTGTAAGTGGGGTTTAATGGGTCATTGTAGTAGAATGACAGAAGACGGTTCTGAAAGTGGTGTAAATTATAAGGGCCAGGTCAAGAGGTGTGAGAAGGGAAGGATATCAGCAAGTGGTCTGGAGACTACTCTTCTGACATTTTGGGCAAAGAATGTGGCTGCTTTTTCTTTTTCTTCTAAAAATCTGCTTGAGGCTAAATTAAAGAGTTTTGGATTAATTGCACTGGCAGAAGAGATTTAAAGACGGTCTAGTATTGACTTTATTGTGTGGTTACTAGTAATCACTCTTCTGCAGCTCTATATGAAGCGGGGCAAGCTGGACAAAGGGAAATACAAAATGTACAGTTTGAGGATGAAAAGGAGCACCAGAAAGTGTAATGGAACCAATTCCTGTGCTCAAGAAGATAAAAGGTTTCCAGAAAAGCCTAATGTTAAGTGTAATAAAGGGAGTAGTGACCTCAGGGCAAGGCCCCACCCAGCTAAGCTTCCAACTTGTGAAAAGGAATTGAAAAAAAACCTTAAACGGTGAAGGAAACCATCAATAACAAAAAGCTGATGCAAATGTAATTGAATGAAGGGGCCGAGTTCCAGCGCCACTAAACAGCAAAACTTGGCAGCTTTGGCCACATGATTCTGGCTTTTCGAGTCAAGGATACAAGAAAGCAGTTATAGAATCTCCCTCTGTGGCTAAGAAAAGCTGCAGAGGCCAGGCATGTATCAGGGGGTGTCCCTACACAGAGGCCCAGAGAGGCCATTGTATAAAGCTATGAAAATGAAGCCTGGATTGCACTGGAGACCCCAGGATGTTGGAGATGCCAGAGTCGTGTGATACCTGCCAAGGTCCACTGGGTGAGCTTTGAGATTTCAAAAGCAAGGCTCAGTCCCCCCACCCCGAACCTCATCCTGCCTGCTGCCCATGGATCAGGATATAAATCACTCAACTACTGTTCCAGTGCCATGCCTTCTGCTTCCTCCCGTGACTACTACTCTGAAACTAGTTGTAAGCAAGCTGCAATTTAAATGCTTTCTCTCCTAAGTTGTCTTGCTCATGGTGTCTCTTCACAGCAATAGAACAGTAACTAAGACAATCACCACCACCACAACTATAGCCAGACCATGATCACCACCACCAGCTCCATTAATCCTACTACCACTACCATCACATCACACCGTCATCACCATCACCATGATTACCACCACCACTACCACCACCAGCACCTTTATCACCTGTTTCTCAATTCAAGACACTTTGGACTGCAATAATTTTCTTCTTGTAGGATTCCTTTGCTTTGATATTTAAATAAGGCTGGGAATTAAGCCTTCTTGGTTTGGCCTTTCCAGTCTAAAACCTACAACTCTAGGTTCAAATGAAACAAAATACATTCCATATATCTGCTAAGTAGGTAGTAGCGTCCTTGGTGGCTCCTTTGATGACCGTCTCAAGGTGTCCAAAGCTATGGCACATGTGCATACTCATTCTGTACAATATCACAATCCCTCTGGCCTCCATGTGCAAAGGTGGGCAGGTCTAGGCACCTGCGGCCCCAAGAAAAGTTCTATACAACCTCGAGGGGATAATTAGGTGATAAAGTCTGTTCTGTATCACCATCTGTGGAGACTCCTCACCTCTTTACTCAACAGAGAAAGTCGGAGCCATTTTCTAACTGAGAACGCATAGACTGCGTAGTGGAGAGAGGAACAGTTACAATCAAACCAGGAAGTCCGACTCTTACTTTGAGCTCTGGAAGGCATCAACAGAGAACAGCCGTTCTGAGAAGCCATTCTGCAGAAGACCTGTATGCCATATGCACTCCAAGTGGTTCATTCCTGCGACCATGTCCTCGCAGAGGTGCAAGCACAGATCATCTCCTCTCTTGGAGTGCTTGAGCCCTGTGAAGAGGAGCCAGGAGCCCTTCTGCTGCTCTCTTCATCCAAAAACACAGCCGTCATGTTGGAAGGAGCAAGCCACTCAGTGAGTCACCTCTTCATCAACTCTAGCAAGGGCTGCTCCCCTCCCCCCCAACTCCAGCACTCTCTATGCATTGCCTCCTTTAACTACCAGTGACCAAATAGGCTGTGACAATGACTGTTCCCTATTTAACAGGGATGTCATCTCTCATTGATGATGGCTCAGGCCTTTGTGCAGTTGACAAACCCCAGCAGCTATACCACAGATTTGAATGCTTAAGTCCCTCCAGTATGTACACTTCCCATGAGAAGTAACTAGGCCATGCACGGGAAGCCCTCATAAAAGGGATTAATGCTCTTATACAGAGACTCTGGGCAGATATGTTTTTACTCTTCTGCCATATGAAAAATATAACCAGAAAATGGTTGTTTATAAGCCAGAGATGGCCCTCATCAGAGCTCCCACACTGCCATCCTGACTTTAGATTTCCCACTATCCAGAAGTATAGGAAGCCAACTTCATGTATAATCCACCCAGTACTTTATATAATAATATAATATATATTATATATAATAATATATAATAATAGAAGACCAAAGTGGTGGAGACAGGGCTCTGACAAAAAATGCCAACATTTTTCTCACTTCTTTACCAAACCAGAGACTTGTTACTATCACTGTATACAGAAAAACTAGGGAAATTATGTTGCCAGTAACAGTACCAGCTCCCACGCAAACAAGTTCCAGAATCTAAAACACGGGACCTCTGACTTGAAATCTGAAGCCATCTTGATCACATCTAAGGACAGGCATGTAGACATGTGAGAAAAGCTCCCAGAACATGTACCAAACCAGAAAGCCTTATTTCAGTCATTTAAAGATTCAGAGGAAAGCAGGGAGAACGGATCCAGAGTCACTGGAAAGTGATGTCACTGTTCTAGCTAGCCCACGCCCCATGGTCATTATTTTAAAAGTCATGAGACCATCCATGAAAGCTGGTGCTGGAGCTGTGCCCCCGTCAACATCCGGTGTGTGGGCAGGCCCCTAGGGGCCGTATGCTGATGCAGTGGGTAGGGAAGAAGCTGCCTTCTGGGGAGGTTGGTATGCCTGCCTGGAGTCAGAGGCATGGCACTGGGAATGGTCAAGGGACTGCTGGGTTTTCTTGGTTCTCTGGTTTTGTCCTGCAGCCACTGACAGGTTAAAGTAGATTTTAGGATCTGCAGCTGAGATTCTGGGCATGAACCCTCCCTTACTCCCATCCTGCCTTGCCACCTCATTTGTCCCACATAGCCCAAGGAGATGAGCTGACAGCAAGATGTCATAGGAAACGAACACAAGGCCCCTTGGCAGAACTGGGGCTTGGGCAGATAAACAGTGCCATGTGACATGCCACTATACCCAATGTCATGATGTATGAAAGGGAGCATGGTGGGTTGACCTCACAATGCCTCCCCTCCTCCCACCTTCCCACCTCTCCTCAGATCCATGTACTTTAGCTTCACCCAAGAGGC
>JADRCC010554567.1:0-19269 GCA_019843855.1 Hylomyscus alleni | reverse complement strand
CCCATGCGCTTTGTTTTGCCCTCCCTTCACTCCCCCACACTCCTCAGGGATCAAAATGAACAAAATATCTACAAACTAATACTTTACAAGCAATCTGAAACTTTTAAATACGTTTATAAAGTTTCCCAGACACTTTATCTCATCCTGGATGAGACTGGCAAGTCCATCTTTACTTGTGTATAATTACCTACTGCCTCTGTCAATAGCCTTAGATATGAAATCTGTGTCCTATGGGCTGTGTCTTAAAATTCGACTGATTTTTAGTTTGTTTTAAAATGCTTTAGTTCTCATATATACCGTGCCATACCAATGATTTTGAAGCATGAGAGATGTCTAAAACCAAACAAAACCTTTTTGAAAACTTTGATAACTATAAACAGTAGCAGTAATTCAGGTATAAACGCACATGCTTAATTTATTTATAATATTCATACACTCTTAAAAATTAGTCAACTATCACTTCTGCTATGTATTTTTATTAGTTATTAATTTGACGTTACATTTTTGTCTATTTTCTTGGACTGAAAGTGTTTTTTTTCTCCCCATTTCTCTCATCTTCCCACTTAGGCAGTATGTAATTTAGGATTGCCAAAGATAGGAAATCAGTTCAGTGACTCATTTCCCAGATTTTACAAATAATGTGGTAAAGCATGGATATATCCAGAGAGGAATGTTGAGTAAGAGGCAATGAGTAAAGGATGATTAACCTAAAAAATTAGCATGTATGCACTTGCATGGTCATGGGCTACTGGCAACTATGGGATGCTTTCTGATGGTTTCATTTTGTTTACAGGTTTCTTTTTAATCTACAAGTAGAGGAAACATCAGGGATAGATATGCTAAATGAAAGTCTAGGTGTTTCTTAATTATAAGGAGCTCATGCCTCGCATCTGTTTTCAAAGTATGTGTACTATGTAATTACACGATTATATTTATATAAAATGTGAATACTAACCACTTGAATAAAAATAAAAAACAAAACTTTTTTTCTGGGGACAGGAAAAGATCAGACATTGTGGGAGGCAGGGGTGAGAAAGACCAGGCAGGCTTTAAACTCAGTGTAGCTGCATCTGGTCTTGAACTCTTGAACCAGTTCTGTAGCTGACAGTTAAGGGCAGAGGCAGAGTCACTATGCCAGGCTCAGTTTAAAGGGTTAGAAAAGTTTTTGAAAAGTTAATCAAATGATGTAAATACATGTCTATTTACCCTATGAAGGAAATTATTCATATGATATGTGTCATCTTTGCCACATGCCAAGCTTGTCTACCTCCTCTGCAGCTGTCATTCACACAGCCACAGGAATATCTACTTAAAAACACACTATTTGTTTCTGAGATTTTTCCTGTTTTTGTTTGTTTGTTTGTTTGTTTGTTACACTTGTGGCTAAAGTTATTCTTGTCTTTAGACTGACTTTGACTAATGTTCAGCAAATCATTATTCAAATATGTCCATTTATTATTTTTCATTGCACAAGCCATGTCTTGAATTAGCATATGCAGAAATTGGAAGTGAACAAAATTGTTCCAACATGCTATAAACACTCTCATTTTTATGTGAAAGTCTATATATAAAATCCACAGAATTAAAAGAATAAGAGAGCAGATTCATCACAATTTTAAAAAGTTAATTATTATATTAGTATATATAGCAAATTTTTGCTAAGCTTGGCTCTATATTATAATTATCTAGGGTTAGGTAATAATATAATTTCAGAGTGTTGAAAGAATTGAAGAAATTGATTTTCTTCTTGGCAATAAAATGAAATATTACACATGGTTTTCCAAATAAGAGCTCAGTAATTTTTAAGTTTTCTTCTCATTAATTCTAATGTGTCAGTTTGAACAACATTTTTATATTGCTTAGTTCATTGATAATAATATTAAATTTTTTTCTTGTCCAAAATGAAAGATCTCTTTTAGAATTAAGAGGATGGCTTATTCCTTTGCAGCAGGCAATTCTGGCACTTTTGTACTTGATGCTTTCCTGGATGAATAAAATTTTAAAAATTACATTAAAAATCCTATAAAGGGGTCACTTTTGGTTAGGACTATATATCATATACTGCTTATGGTCAAAAGCTGATGTACATCATTATGAGAGCCCCAGGCTTCAAATCATCTTTAAATATTTACCCACAAAGATAATTTCAAGAAACACAATAAAAAATCCTATACATTTTTGTTACTTTTAATAAACATATGTGGAATAATATTTGATGTAGAAAATATTTATTTAATCTCAGGTCTTAATTTTTTCTCTAGTAGTAACTGTTCATTGGTAATGTTGAACAGGAAAGTACAAAGGAAAATGATATAAATTTGACTGAATGATGATTGTTAAGTTTACACTATCTTTCTAACTTTTCCATTAAAGACTGAATTTTAACAACTGCAGAAGTTAAATAAAGAAGATAAAAGGAAGGAAGGAGGCAGACCCTAAAAACTTAACCAGAAAACTAAAACTAGTCAATACTTTTGACAAAGTAGCAAGACACAAAATTTAGGAAAACCGCTAACCTTTGCTATACCAGTGCTAAACATGCTGAGAAGGGCATCAGGGAAATTATTCCATATATAACAGCCTAAAAAAACCCAGCAATAATAAAATATCCTCACAATAAACCTAACCAAGGAGGTGAAGGACATTTATAAGGAACAGGAATTTGGGGAGAGAAGAATGACATATCGAAACACAAATAAAAACTATTTTGAAACTACATCTTATCCCAGTTAGAGTGGCTAGGACCAAAAAAGTAAGTGAGAACAAATGTTGGAGTAGATTTTGGTGGGGACAGATATAAAGTAGTTATTCACTGTTGAAGCAAGCAAAAAATTAGTTCAGCAACCTTGGAAATTAGTGTGAAGATCTTCAAAAAGGTATGATCCAAATGTTCCACTCTTTCACATACACCCAAAGAGCTTTATATACTACAACAGAGGCATTTATACATCCACATTCATAGACAGTATTCATAATATCTCAAAAAATATAATCAGTCAAGATATCATCTATTAATAAATGGATAATGAAGATGTTTATATATATATATATGTACAATAGAATATGGACTATTTTCAAAACTCAGAAAATAAGAAAAATGCCCATTGAAGGATTATACATTAAAAGTGGTGGTGTGGTAGCATAGTGTAGATGATAGGAGAGTAGAGAAGTTGAATACTGATAATGGAAAAATTTTAAGCACAGAGGGGTGAGAGCTCCAGATATCAGTGCATGTTACCCAATTTGAAGTAGGCATGAAGAAAAAGAACATAATCATCTTGTAACCAAATCAAAAACATACTTTTAAAGATAATGTAAAGATTTTGAAGGGTAATACCAAGCATGGATGGATAAAAGTGCTCTTAAAAGATGTAGAACATTAAACAAAAACACGGTGCCAGACTGGACTATCTCTCATCAAGTTGTTAGTCTCAGAAATCCCATAAGTGCTCCCAAAACGTAGGCTCTAACAATTCCTCCTGGTTGCCCACCTGAACTATGTGCTGAGAGTCTAATGCTGGAGATATACTCATTTGGGTTGCATAATACAAAGAACTGAAGTGCGAACTGACTAAGAGGCTTCCTCCCTGCTCCTGAGGCTTCTTCGTCCTGGAAATGGCTATGTGAGGATGTAAGAGATGTAGATAGGAAGAAGGGCAAAGACACAGGCCCCACAGTCACAAATTCTCAGTAGGTGAGCACACTCACAGTGGGTCTGCACAGAAATTGGGCATGTCAACACTTAGGCAAGGAGGCAGGGAAGACTGATGAGGCCCCAACTCTCACTACCCAACTATTTGCTTTTGATAGACTGAGGGAGAGGTTTAGTCATTGCTTTCAGTTTTATAACTGCAGATGATGCCATCAGTCTACAATGCACAGCTCCAATACCAATGCTCATATGAATGACCCTGTTATACTTCATGGGTCACAAAACAATCTCACAGTCATAAATCTGGGAAGGGTACTGGTATGAATGGAGATGAGTTAGACAAGGGTGGGAGTGACATAGTTAGCTTAGCATGTGGGAGAAAGTTATATATCATATTCTTTCTTTCTATCTATCTATCTATCTATCTATCAATCATTTATCTAGTTATCACCTATATGTCTGTCTCTCTGTCTATCCATCTGTTAATCTATTATCTGGTATTCTGAAATAAACAAAAATTTAATCAATAAAAATTAAACATAATAAAACCAAGAAAAAAGAAAAGAATGGAAGAGCAAATTAGATTTAATTATGAGTAAACTATAATATGAAAATGTAATTTTAATTTTACCAGTGCCCCTTAGAGTTTGTATGAATTTTAGGGTAAGTGCTTATTTTAAGAAGAATATTTTTAATTAGAAAAATTGTAAATTTAATTTTGTTATTAATAAATAACTTATTCTTTTTTAGTAGTATATGCACTGCTTTGTAGAATTCTCATGTTCACTTCAAAATTTACACTGTTTTGATGTATATTTCAAAAATTAAAGTTGAATATGTGCTAGTCTTTTACAAATTCCAGATTCTTTTGTTGTTCTGTCAAATAGATGTTGTAGGATTGGCACTATAAAGAACATTTACGAAGTACATTTTAAATTAACATCATATGAAATTATAAGAATTACTTTTCTCATAGTGACAAATACTTGAAATAAATAGCATACAGAGGAGGCTTTTAGAATGTCTTCTCCAGCTTTTTTGGCAAGAACTTCCAGTGCAGATTTTAACATTCCATGGGATGAAGAAACGTAGAGCTCTTCCAGAAGAATGCCAGCGATAACTTGTTCAGTCTGCCTATAATCACCCACTTTCTCTAGTCAGCCTCCCACTTCAAAAAAGTTCTATAAGCTCCCAAAACAGTGTGATCATTTGAGGAACAAACATACAAATATATGAGCCTGTTGTGGGCAATTCACACTCAATCCATATCATCTAATTTGTCATCAAGAATAAATTTATATATGTTAAAATGAGAAAACTGATGTCAAGTGAGGCTTGGGGGCAATGAGCTCAAGAACAGAGTCTAAATTCAGATCTTTGTGATAGAAATCAACAGCACTGCTCTCTCTCTCTCTGCCTTAGCACATATTGTAAACAACTGGTGTGGGTGTTAAGTATTGCTGAGGTTCTCAGAAAATACTAAAGGTGGTAAAAATAAAAACACTAAAGAACTCAACTTATTATCATGTTTTACTTTATACTTTTCTTTCAGAATCTTTCCAAAGATATGTATTTTTCCTGCTTCTCCATCATTAGCATTGCATGTTAGTGTAATCCTTATGTAAAATGCAGACTGCATAGATATACTGCTACATACATTTATTACAGGAAACTCAGGATTAAGGTTCTAGTCTTTTTTTTATTTTTTTTATTTGTTATTTTTTATTTGATTTTCGAGACAGGGTTTCTCTGTGTAGCCCTGACTGTCCTGGAACTCACTCTGTAGCCCTTGCTGGTCTCAAACTCAGAAATTCTCCTGCCTCTGCTTCCCACGTGCTGGGATTAAAGGCGTGCACCACCACTGCCCAGCTTAGTTTCTAATTTTATTAATGCATAGAATGTTTTTGACAGATTAGTCACATAATAGATAACATAAGGTCATAAGACAGCATATTGACAATTGAAAAATAAGTATATATTTACTTATAATTAAATTAAGTTGAAATCTAAGACAACAGGATAGAGTAATTAAAATAGTCATAGTGGAGCAATACAAGCAAAAGGTATTTTTAAGATACTGAAAATCGTATTTTCATTCTTTAAGATGAGAGGATGGGTAAGCTGTAAATGTTGGGCAGGACCACGGAGAGTTCCTGGCTTGCATATTTTGCATGTTGGGTTGCAAGTAGCTGGATTGACTTCTATAAAACTCTACAGTAATGTTGTTTCAGAAAACAAAATAATTAATGAGCCCATTGAAAAGATAACAAATTCTGGGGTTTTTTGGCAATATGTTGGTGGTTGCTCCACAAATCACCCATTTTTTACAAGATTTTTTTGTGTAAAGTCAATTTAAAGGGGTGGAGGAAGTACCCAGTGCAAGGAAACTTATTTAAAGACTTAGACCTATTTAAGTGCATCTTAGATTTAAACAGGACAATGAAACTACATCCAACACTAAATGCATAGCTTACATGAGTAAAGATAAAAGTCAAGTAAAGTCAGTTTACCATTTGCTTCTTGCTATCTTTTTTATTTAAAGTAAATGGTAACTTCACTTAGAATATTTCAAAATGTGCATTAGTGATTTGTATGCATGTTAGATCATCCAATTCTCTATGCAACTACCACTCCCTTATAGACTCCATAGGCACTGGATTTGTGTTAGAATAGATTCTCCACTGTAATTTACTAAGATCTATCCCCATTTTCAGGAAAAATTACTTATACTCCTCCCTTTATTATTATTTTTATTTAATCATTTTATCTGTTTACATTTCAAATGTTATCCCCCTTCTTGGTTTCCCTTCACAAATCCCCCATCCCATCCCACTCCCTTTGCCTCTAAAAGGGTGCTCCCCAACCTACCCACCCACTTCCTCCTCACCCCTCCAGCATCAAACCTTCATAGGTCCAAGTACCTGTCCTCCCACTGATGCCAGATGAGGCAGTCTTCTGCCATATATGTAGTAGGAGCCGTAGACCAGCCCATGTATACTCTGTGGTAGGTGGTTTTGTCCCTTGGAGCTCTGAGGGGTCCAGTTAATTGATACTGTTTTTCTTCTTTTGGTGTTTCAATGCTCTTCAGCTCCCTCAACCCTTCCCCTAACTCTTCTGTTTGGGTTCCCTCACTCAGTCCAAGGGTTGGCTGTGAGAATCTGCATCTGTCTTAGTCAGATGCTGGCAAAGCCTCTCAGAGGACAGCCATACCAGGCTCCTTTCTGCAAGCACATCTTGGCATCAGCAATAGTGTTGGGGTTTGGTGTCTGTGGATGGAGTGAATTACACAATGGGGTGGTCTCTGTATGGCCTTTCCTTCAGCTTCTGCTCCATTTTTGTCCTGCAATTCTGGTTTTTGTTGCATATAGGATATACATAAGCGAAGAAGGCAAATACTACCTAGGGCTAAAAGGCTGGCAAAAACATTTCCAAGCAAATGATCCCAAGAAACAAGCCAGAGTAGTTATTCTAATATCCAAATGAATAAATTTTCAACCAAAAATAATCAAAAGAGATGGGGAAGAACACTTCATACTCAACAAAGGAAAAATCCACCAAGATGAACTCTCAATTCTGAACATCTATGCTCCAAATGCCAGGGTACCACATTTGTAAAAGAAACGTTACTAAAGTTCAAAGCAAACATTGAACCTCACACAATAATAATGGGAGTCTTTACCACTCCACTCTCACTGATGGATAGATCATGGAAACAGAAACTAAATAGAGACAATGAAACTAACAGAAGTTATGAAAAAATGGATTTCACAGATAACTATAGAACATTTTACCCTAAAACAAAAGAATATGCCTTCTTCTTAGCACGTCATGATACTCTCCAAAACTGACCATATAATAGGACATAAAATAAGCTTTAAGAGATACAAAAATATTGAAATAATCTCATGCATTGTATTAGATCACCAGGGACTAAGGCTGGTTTTCAAAAACAACAAAAACAACAGATAGCCCACATACTCATGGAAACTGAATAACTTTCTTCTCAATGATAAATTGGACAGGGAAGAAATAAAACATTCGTTTCTAGAAGTTAACTAAAATGAAGGTATATCATACCCAAAATTATGGGACACAATTTGGAAAATTCATAGTATTGACTACCTTCATAAAGAAACTGGAGAGATCATGTACTTTAGGAGCACATCTAGAAGCTCTATAACAAAAAGAAGTGAACACACCCAAGAGGAGCAGACAGTAGGAAATAATCAAACTCAGGCTGAAATAAACTAATTAGAAACAAAGAGAACTATTGTAAGAATCAACAAAACTAAGAGCTTGTTCTTTGATAAAATCAACAAGTTAAATAAACTCTTCCCCAAACCAAGTAAAGAGCACAGAGACAATATCCAAATTAACTAAATCAGAAATGAAATGGGAGACATTACAACAGAAACTGAGGAAATTAAAAAATATCATGATACTACTATGAAAGCCTATACTCAACAAAATTGGAAAATCTAGATTGAATGGATGATTTTCTACCAGGTACCAAAGTTAAATCCAGATCAGATAAACTATCTAAATAGTCCAATACTTTATGGAAATAAAAGTAATTAAAAGTCTCCCAGCCAAAAACATCCCAGGGCCAAATGGTTTTAGTGCAGAATTCTATCAGACCTTCAAAGAACAGTTAATACCAATACTTCTGAAACTACTCCACAAAATAAAAAGAGAAGGAATACTACCTAATTCATTCTATGAAGCCACAGTTAAACTGATACCTAAGCCAAAGACCCGACAATAAAAGAGAACTTCAGACCAATTTCACTTATGAATATCGATGCAAAATATTCAATAGAATTCTAGCAAATCTAATCAAGAACACATCAAAGTGATCATTCATAGTGATCAAGTAGGCTTTATCCAGGGATGTGGGGGATGGTTCAATATATGGAAATCTATCAACATAATCCACTGTATAAACACACACCTTCCTTTATATTAAAGAGATATACCATGTCAAAAAGACCACAAGCAACTTGATAAATGGTGGCCTCGATTATACATAACCTTTATTCCTCAGTTCTCAATAAGACTTGCTCAGATGTTCAAGTCACACCAAGTGAAGGGAGGCTCTGCTTTGTTGTTTTGACAAGGTCAGTTCAATCACATGTGGGTTAAAATGGTGTCCTGCGTCCAGTCCACAAGGCTAGGGCCGCTTGTGGAGGTGGACACAGGAAGTTTGACTGTGAGCATCCCATGCTGCTGCTGGGCAGTCGTTCCTCTGTGATAAGCCACAAGATCCCGCTCCAGGGCTGGGGAGGTGCAGTCAGATGTCCCTGCAGACCTGCAGGAGCTGGCTCGGGGTTCCCAGGCCTGCACAGAAGTGAGGACAGTCGGTTCTAGCTCTTGGGCGCCACAGACACCACTGAATGCTGCGGAAGATCTGAGAACAGAGAAGGGGGCCCATGCGGCTGACTCTGACCTGAGCCAAAGGAAAAGGACAGGGAGGAGAGAGCTCTGGCTGATCCTTAACTTGGCTCAGCGGAGGCAGTGTCTGGAAGCACAGGGAGGCCCTCCTCCCTTCCCCTCAGGTCCCCCAAGTGGGAGATTAAACGTGGGCCTTTAGAGGAAGACTTGCTCCATTGCTCCAGCATGGCAGGTCCTGATGAGAAGAGGGAGTCCATGGTTTTAAGGCATTTATTTTCATAGTAGGAAGGTGCGCTAAAAGGGTAGTAGAGGCTGAGAAAGGCAGAGAGAGAGAGAGAGAATAGAGGCTGGCCATGGCCACTCGGAGGAAAGGGGGAAAGAGAGTAAGGGAGTAATAGAGTCAGAAAGGGAGCAGGGACCAAGCAGCCCCTTTTATAGTGGGTCAGGCCTACCTGGCAACTGTGTGGAGGAAAATACCTGGCTGTTGCCAGGTAACAGGGGGTGGAGTCCAGACAGAATACCAGGGACTTGGGGCATTGCCCTGTGTGACTGTGACTGATGGCCACAGAATTATGGAGCTGAAGCCTCAAGTCAGGAGCCTAGTGTCTGGGAGCATGGCAAACCTCCTTCTGTTCCTTGCAGAGTTACTTGCTGGGTCTCCAGGGTTTTAAGCTAGCTCAACAAGAAAACAGGTTGCCTTTCACAGTCCCACAATTACATGCATTTCTCAAGAGTTTAAAGAATACATACATCACCCTGATGCACAGCCACATACATAAAGTGACATGATAAAGCAAACAGGAAGGTCTTGAGAGAAAAGTCCTGAAGAAAAAAAATAGGGTGAGTGTAATTGATTATGTTAAACAAAGGCTCTAAGATTAATATGTATTTTTAAAATTAGTAAGGACATGATTTCAAGTCTTATGGTCCAGAGATAGCATACTGTTTCGTGTGTTTTGTACTCGTGTCAGGGAAGCCCACTGAAGTCGGGTTACAGTTCCTTTTTGTAAAACAGGGAAATGAAAAATGCTAAGTAGTTAATTATAAGCATAGAATAAATTATAAAATTGAATAGTACAATAACATTTTTGTAGTACTAGAAACCTGTAACTCCCAGGCAAGTCCTGACCTATATCTTCAGGCATTTATCCTATTTTTAAACATCATTATCCAAGAAATAAGAACATACTATACCTCTCTAAAATTAAATATGACATAATAATATTAATGTTATTTTAAAAAGATTTAGTTTTATTTCCAATGTTCTTATTTTTATGGTCCTATAAAACAAATATTATTCTTCTAGTGTTAACATATACCATTAAAAATAGTAACATATACCATTAGAAGTATATATGTATAATATATTATTATATATTATAATTATGTATATAATATGTAATTATAACATTTATAATTGTATGTTTAATTACATAATAATATATTATATTTTATATAATATATGTTATGCATGATTTAACTGATATGTATGATATATAATATGTATAATTGTATATTATTATATATTATGTACATAATTATAATGTTATAGTAAATTATAATACTTGTTATAATTTGTCTTATTTTCATAATAATTACCTAGATCACAAAACAGTTTTTTCTTTCAAAATAAGCTTATTAGAAGTAGTAATTTGTATATTATTCTCACTAATCTTTTCTTAAAGACAAGGGCTTTTGCCTGTTCTTTTGTGTTACTACTATGCTCTTTCACTAATATACCAGATATTCATGGATCCAATTAATCTTATAATCAAAATTAATTAACCATTGCAAATGTGTTTTGCCACTTTCTTCTTTACTGTTTTAAAACCTGTCTTGTAGTACTCTTTGAGCTGTTTGGTTAGGCTTATTCTGGCATTTAATTTTATTGTGATTCTTTATTTCAGCACTATCATGAATGCAATTTTCCTCCCAACTTCTTATTCAACACATGCATTACTGCAAAATCACAAAAAGCTGTAGATATTTGTATGCTGGTTTTTTATATTACAATTTTCTGAACATATCAAAATCAAAGAATTTTCTGGAAAAAAATTTGCAGATTATGTTGTTTTCCAGAATATTTTAAGTAAAGGATCATATCAAATACAAGTGAGTATAATTTGATTCCCCTTTTGACTTGTGTCGATTATATTGTTTTCTCTTGTTTTATTGCTTTAGCTCAGACTTTAAGCACTAGATATTATTGAAATAGAGAATGAATGGCTTTAGCTCATTCTTTAAGACATGGGCTGTTAATTTTTTTTTTTTTTTTACTAAGATGATGTTAGCTATAGGATTATATGTAGGCATGGATATGTTATAGTATGTTTTTTCTGAATCTAGCTTCTTCACAGCTCTCTAAAAGGACATTCTGAATATATTGAGATGATCATGGGATTTCAACCCTTCGAAGGGCTATTTACACACTTTGTTCCATGTATCAGCTTGTGTAGTACACTACCATTGTATTAATGGAACGAAGTCAACTAAGCTATATAGGTGATTTTAATTTCACTTTTAGTTTAAATAAAATATTATCTTATAACTTTCCCTTCTTTTCTTGTGCCTCTTTTCAAAATCATGGCCATTTTTCATCATCATCATAGTTATTATATTTATAAATGCATTTTATATAAGTCTCTTGTAGAATATATATTATTTTGCATAGATCTATAAATACAATGTGCTGAGGAATTCAGTTTTTCTCACATTTTTTAAGTTTTTAGGTCTGATCACTTAGTATTGGACAAGTATGTGTGCAACCTTGCAGAAGACTAATCCTTCCTCTCTTAGAAGTTGTTAATTTCCTGGAGCTCTTGATTTAGGGTTTGGGACCTGGGACATTCCCCATCTTTTTTTTTTCATGGCAACTAATATTTTCTTTGTTCAGGTTTTGTTTAGGTAGCCTTACTGTTGAAATGTCATCATGTAGTCTCCCTGTCAGCAGATACAATCTCACAGGAGGCTTTCTGATATTCTGGTTCTTAGAAGATTTCTGTCCCTTCCTCTGTGGTATTCTTTGACCCTTACATATAGGGCTTGTGTTTCTACATACATCAGTTGACACATGCAAGTTTAGAAAAATTGCACTAAAGAGGGCTTGCAAGCATTTTATTGAGAATTTTGAAATTCATGTTCTTCTGGGAAATTGTTGGATCATTTTTTTCCTTCTTCCTTCATTTGTTCATTTGTTCTTCCCTTACTTCCTCCCTCCCTCCCTCCCTCCCTCCCTCCTTCCTTCCTTTCTTTCTTCCTTCTTTCTCTCAGTTTGGATATCAGGAATAGGCTGGTTTTGAAAGCTGAGCTTGGTAACAATACTGTTTTTACTTCATGAACCATTTGAAGAACACTGGTATAGGTTCTTCTTTAAAGTCCTGTAGAATTAAGAAGGGAAACTAGTTGTTTTGAAACTTTATTTTGTTTTTACTTTTATTATTTTTAACTGTTTGTATAGTGGTGTGTGTGCATATTTCTGTGTATGCATATGCACTATGTATGTATGCATATGTGCATGCAAGTGTATGTGTACTTAAAGTTCAGAGTCATCAGACTTCCTCAGAGCTGCAGATGGAGGCAGCATTAAAACTCCTGGCATGGGTATTGGGAACCAAACTCAGGTCCTCAGAAAGACCAGCATATACTCCTTTTTTATTTTTTACTTTTTACTTTTGAGATTATAATTCAATTACAACATTTTTTCTTTCCTTTACTCTCTCCAAACTTTTCCACATATCCCTCTCCTTTCTATTTCAAATTCATGGCCTCTTTTTTTACTAATGTTATTATACAAGTATGTTCCTAAATATAACCTGTTTACTTTGCATAAGGTTATTTATCTGTATGTTTTCAGACTGACTGTCTGGCACTGGACAATTATTTGGTGTATCTTTCCTGGGAAAGACCACCTCTTCTGCTCTCGGTTTCCTCAGTTGGCTACGGTTCTTTGTATAGGGTTTAAGCCTTGTGGACTTTCCCCAGTCTTTGGCATGCCCATTGACATCATTTTCATTCAGCTCATGTTTGGGCATCATGTTGGTGAGACTTTATAGGGATAGTTTCTGATATTAACCACAGAGTAAAGTCTTCTGTTCCTGAATTATTCTTTAATATTTGAGATGTTAATACTTTTCAATATAATTGTTTAATACAGGCCTAAGATTTAATAATGTTAGTTTAATTATAATTTGTCATATTTGAATATATACATATCCATTTTTCTAACTTTTCAAGTCAATTAGAATTTAGGGTTTCAAAGCATTCTCTAATGATCTTTTTAATTTCATTAACATCTGTTTGCTGCTCAACAATCACCTATAATTGTATTAACATGGGTAATTTTTATTTCTTCTGGTTAGTGTGGCTAATTCTTTGCCAATCTTGCTTATCTTCTAGTGAGCTAATTTTTTATTTGATTGATTCCTTGCACTGTTCCCTTGGTCTCCCTTACATTTGTTTCTCTTCTGATCTTTACTATTCTTTTCTGTCATCCAAATCCCATGTTTTTCTAGGACCTTAATGTACATCATTAGGTGTTTTTGATAGGATTTCTTAATCTTAAAAATTAATACTAATAACTGAATTTTCCTCATAGGTTTGCCTTTTATGTATTATAAAGATCCTGTTGTTTTTAAATTTTCATTCAACTTTATGAGTTCATGAATATATTTCCTGATTTCAACAACCCACTCATCACTCAAAGGTGTGTTGTTTAACCTCTAGTTGTTAGTGTGTTTTTTGTACTTCCCTTTCCTATTGATTTTTTATGATTGGATAAAATGATGTGTCAGCTTCCTACTCTTTCAACCATGCCTTTCTCATCATTAGAAACATCTGGAATCACAAGCAAAACTAAAATCTTACCTGAGTTGGTGATTGTAATTTATCACACCAACATAAAAGTAACTAATACAGTGCAACATTCAGCTATCTACATTTATTTTAAATACCTCTCAAAAGTAAAATCAAAATAATTCCTTTCTTGGAAGCCATGACATAGTTCTAAAGGTGGCACATGGATATGTTTCTGCAGGCAATAGCTAACAGGATAGAACCTTTAGATTTTATGTGCACTCTCTCTGAAATACTCACTTCATAGGAGCAATTGACTTCTTTCTTATTGAATATAAGGCATGCTCCATAAGTTGAAAGTCATCGTTGTCACCATAACTGGATCCAGGAACCTGTGTATAGACAGATCATAAGCCCTAAAGGAGAACTTACTACTAATATGCTGCTAAATGTACAGAGTATCAAACTGACTCCTACTCTCTTATCATTATACATATACATTAATGTATCTCTCAATCCTTCATCAGAAAAGCTTATTTTGCAATAGATGATGAACACAGTGAATCACAATTAGTCATGGAAAAGTGAATGACAGGCTATGAAATTCTCATCCTAATTCATATATCCGTATCCTATCCCTTCCCTCCTGGGCTCAGGGATCATTGCAGAAAAGTGTTCTGAAATATTGTAAGAGCCAGCGATGGTGGATGACTACAAGGGAACATTGCTTTCCAGACTCAGTAGAGTGAATTGCACCCAAGAGCTTATAACAATTGTGACAACACGGACAATATCTGTGCAAGCTCATGTTAGACAAAGTCCCAGCATGGGGAGTGGAAATGGTCGTGAAGTTCCACCCCTAGCCAAGCAGTTCTTGCCAGCTGATAACTCCTGAGAGAGAGACTCAGCATTCTTAAAATGTGGCCACAGGAAGATTGACCATGCTTTGCTGAAAAGCTACAGATCTAAGAGTATACTTCAGCACAAACTATACTTGATGTATTCAAAAAGCAAAACAAACAAACAAACAAAAAACAAAGAGGACACAAAATTGAGTAATTAGAGAGGAGGGGGTTTGATGGGGGAGTTTGGTGACAGGGTGAATGTGATGAAAATACATAGCACATAACTCAAAGAAATAAAAATTGATGAAAACAAAAATAAATACAACATGAGTCCCACATTTTATCCTGAGAAAGGAATGCCCTTCAGGTTGTTTCTATCACAATTCTATTTATAATTGAAATATTTTTGACAATAAACATCTTCAAAGCCACAGCTTTGTTATTTCTTGCCATTAGGCCTCTGCTGATGCAATCTACTTGATGTTTTACACAGCAGTAAAATGAGCGCATCATGTCTGTCATTAATCAAATTTAGAAGGTGAGGTGTGCCAAGGAGAACACGTTTTTATTTCTGTCTCACTTGCTATGCTATTTTAGCCTGGAAATTTCTTGAATGTTTCTATTGTTTACATGACCAAAGAAGGTTAGAAGCACTGAAATAAGCCTTGGCCCATTCATTTGAGTTCCTGGCCTTGTAAAAGTGGTTGATTCCTTGAAATTAAAAGCAAGTCTATAAAATGTTTGCTGTTCTTACTTTAGAAAGCTAAGTAAAACTAAAGAACTCACAGGAACAAGAAAATACTTGTGTACATTTGGAAGATGTTTCTAAAGAATATTATGCTAAAACAGTTTTCCTATTTGAAAAGATCATGTGCAACTCATATTAGTGTTTTTAGAATTAAAAAGTAATCAAATGATTTACAGATAGCTATTTACTTAAAAGCATTGTGAATGATTACAAAATGTCATCTGAAAGGAAGATATTGATTTTAAATGATTAATATGCTATTGAAATTCTTTTTTATCTGATTTACAAGAAAAATGAAAAGGTTAATTTGGAGTCTTAGCAAATAAAATATCACCTAGAATTATATAGAATAATAGAATGAAGCTCTTTTGGTAAGTAGTTACTTAAATAAAATGTAACCATTTTTTAATTTATCAGTATTAAATGAGTAATGTTAAGGGATGGAGAGGTTGTCCTGTGGTTGTGGTCATCATAATTTTCTTTCAAAGGTCCTATGTTTGGTTCCTAGAATTGATTTCTAGTAGGTCACATGTGTCTGCAACTCCATCTCCAGAGAAGCCCTCACCTTCTTCTAGCCATAATAGGTACTGCATTCAGGTGCACACACAAACACATAGACACACAAACATACAGATAATTAACAATTTTAATAAACCAAGCCATCAACCAAGGAGTACACATGGCTCCAGCTGCACATGTAACAAAGGATGGCCTTGTCAGGCATCAATGGGAGGAGAGGTTCTTGGTCCTACAAAGGCATCTATCGATGTCCCAGTGCAGGAGAATCTAGGGTGGGGAGGTGGGAGTGGGCAGGTGGATGGAGGAACACCCTCATAGAAGCCGGGGAGGGGATATGATAGGGGGTTTCTGGGAGTAGGAAACTGGGAAAGGGGATGACATTTGAAATGTAAATAAAGAAAATATCTAATAAAAAATTCTTAAATGATTGATTGTTGAGGGAAATATTAAAAAAAAAAAAAAAAAAAAACGGCACATTCCTGCACATGCATACAACTCTCTGCCCCAGTGGCCTGTTTTGTTTCTTGGAGACTCTCTAGCCCAGAACTCCTGAAATGTCTCTAACCAGCTCACTAAGTTCCCACTGGCAGGTCGTTTCATCTAAGGTCCCTCCCTTTGATTCCTGAGAGTCTCTCACCTCCCAGGTCTCTGGTGCATTCTGGAGGGTTCCCCAAACCTCCTATCTCCCAAGGTTGCCTTTTTCCATTCTTTCTGATGGCCCTCAGGGCTTCAGTCCTTTTCCCTCACCCAATACCAGATCAGGTTCCTCTCTCCCCACCTCTCCCCCACTACTTTCCCTCCCAGGTCCCTCCCTACCTCCCCACTTGTGACTGCTTTCTTCTCTTTCCTAAGTGGGACTGAGGCACCCTTACTTGGGCACTTAGATTGTTGACCTTTTTGAGTTCTGTGGACTGTATCTTGGGTACTCTGTACTTTTCATTGGCTAATATCCACTTAAAAATGAACCTTTTTTAAGTTGAATTTTTACCACAGTGATTTCGCTTAGGATAGTATGTTGCATTTTTTCTTTAATCCTTATGCGTAGCTGTTGCAATTTCTCTAATGTTCATTTTCAACTTATAGTGCTATAGATAATTTTTGATACAGTTAAATATATATCCTGATATAAAAATTATGTTTTTATATTTTTCTATTGATCTATGTGAGAAAAATTGAATATTCCTAAAAAGAAACAGGAGACTAAATTAGTCAGAAAACACTAGTTAAATATAGAAAAATAAAGAATAAAGAAAGTACAAACAGGAATCTTCGCAGAATATACAAATGTTTTGTTCAAGAGAACATTAAACACTTGCTGTAGAGGACAGATGTGGTCAAGATTTATGCTTACAAATTCAGAGCTTTCCTTTAATGTGTATGTCCAGGGTTTAACAGCAGTGCAGTAAGACATTTTACTGTATGTAGGCCACAGGAATAGATAAAATGCATTGTATGTCATTAGTCCTGAAATTGGGATTTTGTGTGTTGTGAAGTTAGGACAAAGTTCACTGAATTCTAAGTGAGGGATGTGGGTAGGGAGAGAATAATGGTGAAGAGAGAGGGGGTAAGGAGGGAGCAACAGGGAGGGAGAAAAGATAGATAGATAGATAGATAGATAGATAGATAGATAGACAGATAGACAGATAGAATTTTATGTGTTGTGATATAGATGGTTAAGTGTTATGAAGAAAGGAAGACAGCAAAGTAGGAAAAGTTTAGTTCTTTAATTTTAATGCCAGAATAATTAGAAACAAAAAGTAGAAATTGTTCTTGCCGTATCTAGAATTAGAGCTGAAAATAGGTGTAATCAATCCTATGGCCTCACACGGCAAACTCAAAGGATGCCCTTAGGACTTACCTAACTCCTAAGGAAGCATGCAAAGATAATGTCCACAGGCCACATTTAGTTCCATTTCCCCCAATTGCAAATCTAAGAAATGATTTCTGAAAACTGCAGGCTAACTGGTAGGACTCTCTAAAATCCACAGCTCACGTAATGCCAGAGTTGCCTTGAGAGGCTGCCATACCTGGTATTGTGTTCCTTGTTAGACTTTATTGTGTAGATTAATTGGGTTGCCAAAACTGATATTGAGTCTTACAACTAACTGAGAAGGTTCCTCACATTGTTATTTAAGGCTGAGTAGGTCATGGTTCAAGTTTTATTTTACATGCAGGGAACACAGTGACTCTGCAGTTTGTGTTTTATTTTCATTGGCCTCTGTTCTACTTCAACATGTGAGACATTTTCATCCTCATGGTCTATAATAATCCCTGGTCTGGACATGAGATACTCTCATTAAATAGTATCCCTGCAGAAGGAAAGGCAAAGGAAACCTGATGTTAAAGTGAGGCTGTTCTTGGGCTCTTTGTTTCTCTTTGTTTGGTTTGTTCCATTCAAATTTGCTTGTTTTTATCTTACCTTAGTTTTGCTTTTTCTTGTTTAGATGCCTATTTGTTTACTAATGAGAGGGAGTTCTACCCTATTTGATTTTTTTAAATTTATTTTTTACTAATTCACTTTGCATCCTGCATACTTTACCCTTCCCAGTCACCCCCTCCCAGAATCCTTCCCACATCCCTGCCTCCCCTTCTCCTCTGAGCAGGTGTGGAGAACGCTGGCTATCCCCGACCCTGATACTTCAAGTCTCTGCAAGGTTAGGCATTTCCTATCCCACTGAGGCCAGACATGGCAGTCCAGCTAAAAGAATATAACACACACACACATAATAGTTTTTTGGATAGCCTCACTCCAGGGGTTCAGGATTCACATCAAGACCAAGCTGCATATCTGCTACATATGTAGGGGGAGGCCTAGACCCAGCCTATTTATTTCTTTAGTTGGTGGTTGGGCTCAAGTGTCCCGGTTGGTTGATTCTGTTGTTTGTTTTCCTGTGGAGATGCTATCCTATTAGGGCTTGCAATCCTTCCTACTATTCTTCCATAAGAGTCCCCAAGCTCCATTCACTGTTTAGCTCTGAGTGTCTGGATCTGTCTGACTTGGTAGGCAGAGCCTCTCAGAGGACAGCTATGTTCTACTCCTGTATGCAAAGCATAACAGAGTATCACTAATACTGTTATGGACTTGTGCTTGCTCATGGGATGGGTCTCAAGTTGGGCCAGTTATTGGTTGGCCATTCCTTCACTCTTTTCTCCATTCTCTGTTGCTGCATTTCTTGTAGTCAAAATAAGTTTTGGGTTGAAAGTTTTGTAGGTGAGTTGGTGTTCCTATATCTCTACCACAGTTCCTGCCTGGCCAGAGGAGGCAGCCTCCCTAGTCTCCACATCTTCAATGCTGTGAGTCACAGCTAAGGATACCCTATTGA
>JADRCC010554559.1:0-12268 GCA_019843855.1 Hylomyscus alleni | reverse complement strand
TGTTTTAAGTGTGCTCAGGGTTGGAGGAGAAGCATCAGGGTAAAGAGTCCCCGAATGATGCTTACAGTTAACTCTTGAACGCTTTTCCTAGAGATCACCTAAAAATAAAAACCCAGCAGGAAAAAAAAAAAAAAAAAAAACTCATTATGAGAAAAGCAAGTGAAGAGTGAGACACGAACTCTACTTAAGACCTTAGGACTCAGGGACTAGATATTGAAGACCTTGAGAATGATTTATTCTGACTACCCAGACCGTTTCAAAATGCTCGTGAGTGGTGTGAAATGAAGCCGGCGAAGTGCCTTGTCTGCTTTTGCTCTTAGGGTAGCCAGGGCCATTGCACACTGGACTGGACCGTAGGTTGAGAAGCTTAGCTGGGATAGGATGGTGCAGACAGGATCTCAGTCAGTATGAGTGCACTGGTAAACAACACACACTAGGGTAAGGCTTCTGAGAACTAGTTCAGTTTACAGGAGGGAACAAAGGCAGTGAGTATACATCACTGGCCAGGACCTCGGTAAGGGAGATGCCTCATTTGCATGGGGAGGAATTCCAAGCACTGCTGGACATGACCTTATAAAGCCTGTAGCCAGGACAAACATCCATTTCCCTTACAAGGTAAAAAAAAAAAAAAAAAAAAAAAGTACCCTAAACATATAAGAGTTTATCATATTGGTTGGTATTTTTTTTTCATTAAACATAGTAGGAAGGGAATGTTAGCTTCCACACATCTGCAACCTAAATAAGAGCACAATAAAAGTGCAATAATGAAAATGTTAATTGAGCTCCTGACATTTAATACTTCAAAGTGAGAAATTAAAGCCAGGCTATACAGCTTGTCAAGCGCCCATCAGCATCAAGGAGCACACGGCTAGCCAACTTGTTTTGACACTCTAGCTTCCAAAAATAACCTCAGTGCTTAGGACTCAGAAAGTAGGTGTAAAAGAAGATGGGAGAAGTGCTGAGAGCCACTGCCTGGATAGAAATCTGTCTGAAAGTTCATCTCTTTAGGCACAGGTATAAGGAAGAACAGCCAAAATGTATAAAGAAAAAAGGTGGAAAAAATCATGGTTACTACTGGGAACACTGTGGTAAAAAGAATATGGTAGCCATATGTGCTGTCAAGAGAATAGAGTACAGTAGTCCATTAGATATTTCAATAATGTCTACAGAGAAAAACAGGAGGGAGGGAAGGAGGAAGGGATGGAGGGAGAGGAAGAGAGAGCTCTATCATTGCCATCCCTAGCATGGACCCTCAGAGTCTATTCTACTGCTTTTTAACCTCATTAGATACTGGTTCTGATATTTTCAACCTCTCTTTAAAAGCCTCTCCACATGGATTTTGGCAATTCTGTGATGGTAAGAAGCCCACTTCATAAAGTCTATTTTCAGAAGTATCTTCCATCATCTGAAGATCATCCTGAGAAATGCATAGCTAGTTATAGGGACCAGAAACTAGGTTCTGGATTGAATAACAAAGTAGCTGTTTCCAGTATGACCTTATGCTTGGCTGTGTTCAGTATTTAAGTGGCTTCATTGGCAATCCTAACAGCAAGAGCTTAGGTGATGTTGTCAGAGAAGGAAGACCCGACTAAAGTGCTTCACCAGCTAAGTGGAAGGAGGGTTAGGCAGAGTGGTGGCTGAACACACTGGACAGATATAGCTGTCTGAAGGGCATCTAGGAATCAGGAAAGGGGCTTGAGACAGGAAAACAGGGATCTTTCCAACCAACAACTTAGTTTGTAAACAAACAAGATTCTACTGACATTTGGGGTAGCTGTGCTCCTTCAACAATTGTGAAATAAAGAGAAAGAATTCTGGAGCACTCTGGGTTAGAAATTTTTCCCCAGGTGATAGCAAAAGGACCTATACAACCTAAACAGACAGGGATGCCAAGGGCTCAGAAGAAAAACAAAACAAAAGAAAACAAAACCATGTATAGTCAACTGCATGGAGAAATGGGGAACATGAGGTGTGGGTATTCAAAGTTTACAGGAAGCAGTGCAGGGATGGGTTAGACATGGAGGTGGCACAGTTGGTGGCTTGTGGACGGTGTTTGATGGTTACAGAACTAATCACTTGTCTGAAGTAAGAAGAGTAGTGGGCTTGGCCATGATATTGCCTCCTATTTGCCTTCTGTCTCATAATGTGTGAATTGACGAGAGCTGCCATCATCTCATCTACCTTATTGCTGCATAACCAAGGCAAAGAACATGCTTTTCAGACTACACTGCTGTGAGCTATGTAGCTGCAAGTTCTTCCCTAGTAGTAGGAGTCAATGCTCAGGATATTGGAAATCCTACTGCTTCTGCTAAAAGTAACCATTAGATTCTCCAGATAGGTCCTCAACAAGAGGCGGAAAGAAACCCCAGTACACTCATTTATCCACAGTTTCCTTGAGACCAGTTCTCAAGACAATATGAGAAGAGAGAGTAAATAGGGAGTGTGGGAGGCAGAGCTCCTCAGGCAGAGAGAGGGAACAGAAGCACGAATGTAAGGAAAGGATTTAAAGAACACTCCCCACCCCCTTGCAGAGCAGTGAAAGCCAGCAGTGTAATAGAAGCTGGACATTCAGAAACAGAAGCCAGTAGGTTAGCTCAAGATTTTGTTGTCTATGTCTTAGCTCCCTCAATGCTCCATGGCTGGCAAGGAAGCTCCAGAGTTTCTGGGCAAGGGAAAGAAATCAGTAAATCTTGATATAGATGACTAGATATTCAAAAATAAATCTTTAATGCCTGATTGCCTGCTAACTCATTAAAGACATAACATTAGACTAATTTACGAGTATATGTGGTCAATGCCATGTCACCCACTCTGAGTACTTTGTCCATTCTTGAAGATGTGACCTTCTCTCTATACTCATAAGGAAGATAACAATTTCTGTCTTACAAATGGGGATATGAAGTTCAGAAGTTAAAAACTAAGCCAAAATCACCATTCTAGTAAGTGTCAGAGCTAAGCTTAGAGAACAAGATGACAGGGCTCCTGAATTTCATGGCATGTGTAATGTAAGCATATAATTATATATATGCTTAGCATATATATATGCTTCCATAGAAGGAGAGAAACAACCTACCTTCTCCTAATGCAAAAACAGCTTTGACATCACAAATACAGGGTGATGCAGAATAGCCAATAGATCCTGAACATTTGAAAGCATTTGAAATTCATTCTTCCATTTAATCCTAAATTTAGCTATGCTAGCTCTATTATCTTCACTTTGCCAACTAAAACACAAAAGTTCAGAGTGGTTGAGTTGAGTAATGCCTGGTGATTATTAGAAACATTCAAATGTCTACTTTTATCAGTGACCACTATTGCCACGTATAGCTTCAGTTCCAGCCTTGGGTCTCCTGTAGACTTTGATAAGAAGCAGATAGGATAATAGTTCCTGACCTTGAACTAACTCATGGACTTCAGGTGTAGGTATCACTCTCTAAGCAAGAACCTGCACTCATCTCACTCTCTGGTGCTTCTGAGAACAGTGATGTTAGCCATGCTGGGTCCTGTCCACACTGAGTGAAGTGAAGCTGCTTGTGAAGGCAGCAGGTTCTACTAGCCTCTGAGTTTACTAAGTGCTAAGTGACTGTTAGTGGTTACAAGTTGGTTGGATTGGAGCTTTGGAGGTGGAATCCATGTCTACAAGAACAGGGGATCCAGAAGCATGAGTGTTAGAGATGGTAGAGAACTATATATCCTCAGAAAGTTCGATTGGTAGAGAACTGTATATCCTCAGAAAGTCAATGTGAATTTATGTGCTTTCATTGGGGTGGGGGTGGGGCCTGCTCCCTGACACCAGAGCTGTAAGTGCTAAGATTAGAAGCCTGTCTTACTTTATGCCAACAATGTATTCCTTAAAAGGTGTATGCAAATCAGATGCATGCTAATCCAGGCATATTCCCCAGAGACCTACATTTCATCTGAGAGCTGCTGTATCGTCACTTTTGATGGATGCTCAGTGGACAGTGGCTCCAGCATTGCAACCTGAAGTTTTTCTGCCCCTTTCCCCAGGCTCTCTGCCAAGTGCTTAATCATGTGTAAACAAACCTTTACATGCGCCAGAGACCTCCTGATTAAAAACAGCTCTGGGGTGAAACCTTCTGTAAAGTATCTTCTGTGTAAAGAGAAAACCGCCCTACCTGATACTCAAAGAGCTGGGAAGTTTGTACGGCATGTTTTCTCAAACTGAGAATCCCTATTACAATCTCTCTGGTCATTCAGTTGGCTTTTGACAGGAATGCTGGCCTAGATGCAGAGGACCCCTCTGGGACTTTTAGGGCATGATGAATTAAGCTAGAAGCTAAGACTGTCCAAAGCTCTTTGCATCTCAGTTTCTTAAGATGGGATTTGAGGATTGAACAATCTTGCTCATTTTCTAGGAAATTTCCATCTTACACTCAAATGAATCCATGACCCACGAGTATGCCACAAACTTTATCCCAGAAGCTACTGGTGAAAAAGAAGTCCAGAGAACATTTCTTACCTGTGGCAACCACAAGTCCAGGGGCTGTGTCCTTGCTGGAGATTCTCCCTGAGGAATAAGGGTTTTCAGAGAGCTGCAGATGCAGGTGTAGGGAACAGAAGGGCTAAAAGGAGGAAGAAAATATTTTAATACCAGGAAACCCAAGCCATACCCTCACTTGCCCTGCAGGATCAGAGGTAGAGCTTGCATTATCTAAGGACAGCAGCAGTGTGGATGCTGAACTCCAGACCCATCTGCCTGATGGATCCAGAACTTCACATTAGAAGTTGTCCCAAGTATCACCCTGCATCCTTCCTCCCTTTTACTAACCCAGTATCAAATATCTTCTGTCCTCTTCTGCAGTCAGTCCAGCCTTCAAGGTCTGGTTCATGGTTAGTGTTAGGAAGCCTAGTAGAACTTACCTTCACAGAGGATGACAAGTGTCTTCCAGAAATAACCATCAAACCCTGCTTATTGGGGATCACCAGCAGAGTGAAACAGAAAAACTACATGACGAGGTCCATGTTCTCAATAAGTTTCTTGCACCATAGTCTGTGTCTGTGTTTGTGTGTTTTAAGCCTGCATATAATTTTACTTAAAGCATTTTTAACCATTATCTGAAACTCACTGAACACTGGACTCCTTTTCCATTTACTTTCCTGTGTCCATTATAGAAAGGGGTTTGGTGATATATAGAGATAAACCTTTAAAATAAAAGTAATTATGATGAAGAAAAAATGAGATATTGAGAAAATTAGATGAAGAGAGCAAGATAAAGTATCATAAAGTTTCAACAGCAGAGAGAGAAGGAGAGAGAGGGAGAGGGAGAGAGGAGGGAGAGAGAGAGAGGGAGAGGGAGAGAGACGTAGAGGGAGAGAGGGGGGAGAAAGAGAGGGAGAGAGGGGGAGAAAGAGAGGGAGAGAGAGGGGAAGAAGGAGAAGGAGGGAGGGAGAGACAGATGGAGAGAGAGAGAGGATAAGTCAGCCAGTGACCCCACGAGCTGCTCCAATGAGTAGGCAGCCATTTCTGTGGCTTTCCTGGTATCCAAACTAAAGCCACAGAAAACACTAAACAAAATAAACTGTAGAATTGGACTAAACCTTACAAAATGGTAGTGGTTTAGTGCCTCATTCTGGCTTAGACATGATTATAACTAGATTTTCACACAATGTCAAGAAGCCACCTGGCTAATAAATCTCTTTGAATATATGGAAGAAGACAACATTGTCTCAGGATGAACTCAGCCACATATCTGATATGTTAGACTGGCTTCTGGTGCAAACATTCACTAACAGGGGCCTGATGGTTTTATTATTGTTAATTATCTTTAAGTCAAGGCACCTTGAAGCAGAAATGTCATCTTACACATCATGTCCCCCACTCTGTTTGCCTCAACATTCTCAAAGCAATGACCTTCAAAAGCTAATAAGGTTAACTGATGATTCAATGTAGTCTGACCCTGCTGGCTTTCCTTACTTACCATGACATCTATCTAGCACTGACCAACCTATCAGTTAACATATGAGTTAGCTCTACTGAGTCCTGTCTAATACTCTTATTAACAAGTACAGGCCATTGTCCATATATTTATTTTACCAACAGCTGTAGGGCATTGTTTCTTATAAATAAAAAGCTATGCAATTGGTCTTTCACTCAGTCTATGTAGTGGTGTGAGCTTGTAGCCCTGTGTTCCTAACATTGCTCAACACTGGACAAATTCCAAATGAAGGAAGAGAGCTCTTGATACAATATCCCCAGGGGAGCTACCTGCCCTGTGAACTCTACATGGGGCTGGATAACTGACCAGTAAACAGTGTACTGGGCTTCCTCTCAGGTCCACATCTGGAGCTCGCAGTAGACGCCAGTCCCTGCCTTTGTTGTAAGTGATGTATGTCTTCACCTGCTCATCCACCTTCTTGTTTGCCAGGAATATCCCCTTGATCCCTGCTACCTAGGAAAAAGGAGAGAGATGGAGAACCATGTTGGGCCAAGCCTTGGAGACACCCTGAAAGAGTCACTGGCATCTTACATAGGGTACAGAAGGGGAGAGAAAGAGTAAGAAATGTCATACTCCCCAAGGTTTACCTCTGTACCGTATACCAAATCCTTACACGCCCCCTCTTATTTTACACATCAGATCTTCCCCAACTTGCCTGTCTTTGTTCTTTGTTCCACAGAATATTATCTTTAGTTAACTATTAACAGTTCCTCTTATAATGACCAAAGGCTTTACCCCTTCCAGAGACAACTGTGTTAGCTCAAGGGATTCTAGTAGACAGGTTTTGAAGTCACCAAGGGAACACCCTTTATGGCAGCCCACCAATACTTCTTAGAAATGAGGTAGACATTATGTGGCAGGTGATCCAGCATAGAGGGCTGATACCAATGCGCATCTCTAGCTTACTCTATGACATTGTATAATTTACATATCTTCTTTTAGGTGACTTTAAAATCAGTGGTTTCTCTCTTTTTCCATAGTTGCCTGACAAAGGTCCTATGAGATAATGCAGATGCTCTTGCCAGAGTTCCTAACGTATTGGGATTTTCATGCCCGTGATATTCTGAAGGAATAAAGAACAGCACTGCAAAACAAGTAGCTGGAGTTGACTTATCAATTAAATGCACCTTAGGCTAAGTGAAAATTCCACTTGAACTTTTAACTCTACATCATGGAAAGGAGAAAAGATTCTTAGGATGATAATTTCCTGTAACAGAAAGTGATTTGCATATTCCAAAGCCAAAACATAAACACGATTTTGTGTGTGTCTGTGAGTGTAATAAATAAAATTGTGTGTGTGTCTGTGTGTGTGTCTGTGTGTTTGCATTAAAAACAAGGGAGTATGTGGGGGGTTCTTGTGTGCTACCTGTATGCACCCAACTAGAAACTGGACACTCACACAAACACACACACACACACACACACATCCAGGTTTGCTGGATGTGTTTGATTGTCAACTGGACTGTATTTAGAGTTCTTATAGAAAGATACCTCTGAGTATACATTTGGTAGTGTTTCCAAAAAGACTCAGTGGAGGAGGGAAATTCTATACCAAACCTAGGGTGGTGTGATTCCAGAGACTGGAGACCCAAAGTGAATAAAAAGGAGAAGGCTAGCTCTTCATTATTCATTTATCTCTGCTTCCAGACTGTGGACACAACACTACTAGCCACCTCCCACTTCTGCTGCTATGACTTTCCCATCATGAAGCACTGACTTTCAAGTTGTATGCCAATATAAATAAGCCCCCCTTCCACTTGCCAGGTGTTGGTTATAGCAACAAGAAAAGTAACTAGCACACTGCACAATGCTGAGATGTTTTGCAGGTCTAAGTTTCCTTATCCTACATTCTTCAAGGATCCTGGTTCATTGAAATTCACCACAGCTCTGAAGGAACACCAGTGGGAGGAAAGGAGAAATTTCACTAAGGGAAGATTTTTTTTTTCTTCTCTTCTCCTAAATGACATCCTTTAGTTGATGAACTAAGGGCTTTTTATAGTTCGTTTTTGTAGTAACCTGACTGGCCTTGGAAGAGAATGCCAACCCAAACAAGACAAACAAAAATATCTCAAACAAAGGGACAGATAATGTCAGGAGGAGAATAGAACTATCAGGAAGGGACAGTACCAGAGGAAATTGACAATGAGCCAGTGAGAGATAGAAGGAATGATTAGACTGTTCCCTTGAATTGAAAGTAGAGGCAGAGAAGCTCTATAAAGATGATGGCACTCAGTGTGCAAGAAAGAGGCATGGGTCCCTAGCTGTACCCTTCCTTTCTCATCAGCTTCCAGTCAGTGTATTTCTGGAAGACTCAGGTCTCACACATTCCCAAGCATCCTGGGTATATTTTTTAAGGCTAATTTCATTTATTTACTGGTATGTGTGAAAGAAATTATGTGTGAAGTGTGTACATAAGCCAGAAAAGGGCACCAGATCCCTTGAAGCCAGAACTGTAGGCATTTTCTTAGTGCCTGCCTTGTTAAGTGATATTGGTATTTGAACCATCATCATCAAGACTGCAAACATCTCTCCAGACCCCAACCTTATTCTTTAAAATCCACTGCAAAGCAAAGCAGTGGTGATGCACGCCTTTAGTTCCAGTACTCAAGGAGGCAAAGGATCTCAGGATCTCTGAGTTCAAGGCCAGCCTGGTCTACATAGCAAGTTCCAGGACAATCAGGGCCACACAGAGAAACCATGTCTTGAAAAAGAAAAAAACAAACGGACAAAGAAAGAAAGAAACAAAAAAAAAATCAGTAACAACAAAACCCATTGCAAAAGATGCTGATTAAATCTGGATGTTTTATATTTCCTCTGGAACATGGAACCTTACTCTACTTTCTGTAGTTCCTCCTACCAAAGAGAAGCCTTTTTTTGATGTTCTTTCTCGCCACCAAGCTCTCTCCTAAATCAGTTGCCCACCTGCAACTCACACTCAAGGCCTTGCTACTTACTTCCTGGTAGAACAGAAACAGGTCTGACTCTGGGTCTATGACTCACTGCTGCTGGAGAATGCCTGGGCCATGCCTGGGACATCCTTGCCTGAGAACATGCATGTACAAACACACATAGGATGAGCATGTTAAACAAACAGAATATGCTTGTTCCATATCTCACTAAGAAGGGAAATTTCTTTGAGTCATACAAAAAAATTCCTACAGTCAAAATCAAGAGAATGAAGAACTATTGTAGAAAAGGGGTATTTCTGTGCAAATCTCTGCACTTAGCCCTGAACTTGCCTCTCTTGAAGCTAGACACAATACAACAGAAATCTTCCTATGTGTTCTGGAAAACTGAAGCACATTCCTCGTGTGGATGGTGCATGATCTGTATGTCAGTTCTGGGATTTCATGGCTTCATGTCTTATATAAGCAAATGGATAATCAGTTTGACCCACTGAACAATTGTGTTTTTTCAGGCCAAGAACTTTCGCCGTTTGATTGCAACCCAAGTTAGAAATATATTCGTTCTAGATCCTAATTTTTCATGTCCAAATCTATGTGTTTGGAGACATACATGTGGACATTTTTATGTCAGCATGCCTCAGCCACGTGAAGTATAACAGAAGTAGATATGTGGTTTTGGTCTTCATCTGAGGAGGAGGCACTTAGCATCCCATTAACTCTAAATATTCTTTATCACGTTGTTGAGTGAAATCATTAGTGTGCCTGCTGCTGTTGTTCCTGAAAGTCCAGTGAGAAGCATGTGATGCTGCCCATGGGTACAAGTGCCTGTTGCAGCGTGGCTTTATACTTTGTATATAACATGATCACCATCTTAGCATAAAGGTATCCATGGCAACTAATTGAGATCAACACAACAATAAGTAGGTGTATTGTAATGTTAATGGATTACTGACAAATTCTGGAAGGAAGAGGAGGGAGACAGACTCACAAGACTCTGATCTGATTGATATCTTAGCCATTATCCCCTCCTGTCTTCCCATATGCACAAATGATCTTAGAAAATACTATACGGTATGTAGGAAGTAGAAGGTTAAGTGAAAGGTTGACTCCATGATGCTCTTTGCATGAGGCTATCACTTACAATGGAGTAGAGATTTTTGGTGATACAACTGTTTGAGGGATCATTCATGTTCCTGGAGGTAAACTTTCACCAATGCTATAAACTTACAGGTTCTCCAAGTTGGACTTTGATGAACTCTTAGTTTTGATGCCCTAACTGGGGTGAAAAAACATTTTGGTTTCTTCACTCCAGGAAAAGTTAATGCAATATTATGAGGCTGACAATTCCCTCTGGGAATCAGATTGAGGTGCAGAGGGACATGACTGCAGGCCCCTTGGCAGATCATGGTGTCCAGGTGGCATGGTCATCTGTCAGCCATGTCCCTGGGACCTCAGCAAAAGAAAACTAGGGAGAAAGCAATTAGTTTGACCTGCCGTGGGCTGTCCCTTGCATCAGAACTACAGGAAGGGTCTGACCAAGGTTATTGCAGGGGCAAAGTCCCTGTGGAGTTTATAAGCAGCCATCCATCTGGACTAAGAATTGTCACTGAAGGTTATAAAAGCAGATAGAATGAAGGACAGGCACTAGAGACAAGAAAGACAAAGAAATACCAAATAATAGACAGAGAATTGGGACATGGGAGATCACTCAAAGAGTTACAGTTTATGTGTCCATATAGAGAGAGTTCAGCTGTCACTAAAGAAGTGAGAAATGAACCTCCCATGACAGAGCATCCAGACTGTAATCAGAATGGTTACATGCATATAAGCACATGGGTGTTTACACACCTGCATTCACACACACACACACACACACACACACACACACACACACACACACCAGAAGTTATCAAGTGTTGAGGAATGTGTGAAACAGTGACAATACTCATACCCTCAAGATGAACTGCCACTTTAAAATCACATTGATGGCTTCATGAACATATATTTATATTTAATTTGGCAATCCTACCTTTAAGTAAGAGGTAATGTTTCTGTAAGTATTTGCAGATGTTTGAATCACAGTCATACAAAACTGAAAGCAACCTAACTACTCTCCAACTAATAAAGAATAACTGCAGCCTACTCACAGAATGGAATGCTACTCCGCAATGAAAATGAACACGGGCTGATATAATTCACACTGCGTGCTATGCACCAGACGACTCTCAAATGCACTCTTCTAGGGCAAGGAAGGCTAGACTCCACAGCTTACATCTAATATTATGCCACTAAATGTCATTCTACAAAAGACAAAGCTGGAGCCTAGGAGAAGTCAAGTGTATGTTTCTCAGTAGTAAAGGTTGATACAAGAATTGAGTATATGCCAAAAGACATTAAAGTGAGGACTCTGGGGAATGGATTCCTTCCACATCTTTATTGTAAACTTGGTTATGCGACTGCATGCACCTTCCAAAAGCCACAGAATCCTATACCAAAGGGGATATTCCTTATCCCATACTACTTATGACTCTTTTATAAAGACCGTAAAAAGCACCAAGGTTCGAAGGTAAAGCTCGATGTTTTAGCCAGACTTACATGGATACTTTCAGATAGAGCACCACAGGATCCTAGTTGTGTGATGTGAGCCAAGCCATTCCATTTATGTGACCCTTAATTTTATAGTGAACTTGGGAAGCAATGGTCACCATAGAGAGAAATAACCAATAGTGTGTCTGTGATTTAGGTCTGGGAAATTCTCCACGGCGGCCAATGGGCACATATGTCATGTAGGTAAGGAGTTAGCCAGTGAGAGTAAGAGACTGTTTTTGTTTTATTTAGTTTTAATCAACATTAATTTGAGTTCATAATCAATGTGGTTTCTGGCCAAGTTTATTTATAGGTATGTGACTCTCCTTTCTCTATGATAAATGTTATGAAATATAACTACAGATCAACTGCTTCAGGTAAACATTTACTGCATGATTTGAGGTGAGTTGGAAATATGAGTTTTCAGACAGTAGGAGCATAATATAAAATATTCCATGAGCATTATTTCTCCTGAGCATATATGAAGGACAAATAATTTGTATGTTTTTTGCTGGGATTGAATGTATTACTATTATTGACTTCATCTGTTCATTTTTTACTTTTAAAACTTGGGTTATAATAATTCAGAAGTCTCTATGTAGCTTGTGGGGTCTCACTATATAGCCCTGACTAGCCTGGTGCTCTCTGTACAGATCAGGCTTCCCTTGAACTTACAAGTGCTGGGGCTGAAGGCATAATCACCATGCCAGGCATCAAGGTGTATACTTATTGTAGTTTACAGTGTCGGCCTAATGCATTGATGCTAATATGATGTTCTTTCAGGGAGTTTTAAGTTGAAGACTTAATACTAGGGGAAAG
>JADRCC010554549.1:0-10636 GCA_019843855.1 Hylomyscus alleni | reverse complement strand
AATGTATGACTATGAATGTGTAATCTCTTGCAAGACAGCTATAATATTTAAGTGTTTAAAATGATATGACATAAAATGACATTATTTTTTGGTATAAACTGTGTGACCATTTTCCTAATAGAAATCAAGAGCAAGAAAAAGAAAAATTACAACTGCAACAATGGCTGTCCAATTTCCATCGGTAAAACATTTATTTTTTATTAAATAACACAAAAATATTATTATAGAAAATAATTGTAATCCTTTCATTCTTAATTACTGAATTCATATTTCCTGAGAGTTACTTCAAAGACTACTCATACATAAAATTTCAATCTACAATAGGAATAAATTTTAAATAATTAGAGATGTTGTACTCATTAGTCATTTTCAATGAAAAGTTTCTGAAGGCGAGTATTCATTATGGGATCAGAATTATGCAGGAACAGCAGTTTCTGACAAAATATCTAGTATGTGTCATGTAAACAATTAACATTAACAATATGACAAAATATTATCATTCCCACTTTTATAAAAGTGATGGTTGGAATTCTAATATTATAAATATCTTAAGGCTGTGTTAATGTGTTAGAGTAGAAATAATTTTGTTACAGCTAAATTAAATTCTATTGGATAGTAATTTTTTTGCTTGCCTGAAAAACTAAGTAAAGTCCCATTTTCAAAGTAATCATTTTCCTCCTAGTAATCCTTTTAAATAATGACCCAAAATTGCCAAATCTAATGCACTGGCAAATAGCATTTTTCTGAGGACATTTCATTAGAACTGTTTCCTTGTTGAGATTATTTTTAAAACAAATCTTGAAACAGATGACTTTTATGCCATTTGAAATATTAATATCAGTTTTGTTTTCATTTACATTGTATTCAAATAGTCTTTTTGAATAAACCTCCACATTTTTTTAAAAAAGCTTTATTTAAAATTAATGTTATACTATAAGTGACATATCACATACATTAAGATATGCATACTACTCAATTTTCTATAAATATAATACTTTCAATAAAAAGTTATTATATATTTTTTAAATAACTGCTTAAAAAGCCTCCATTAGAAAATATATAAATAACTTCAGAACTATAAATTTGACAATATTTGCACATAATTATTGTTTTCTTCTTAAAACAGAAAAGTATTGCTTCCTTTTTCCATCATTCATAAAAAGTAGTTAAATATATAACAGCTGCAAATATTAATATATTTGTACTAATACTCTCATTGTTCAAATTATACCATACCAAGTCAGAAAATACATAGATTTACTTTATCTATGAAGAAATAAATTAAGAGACCTTCTACTATTCCAGTTGTTCTTACAGTTCACAAATAAAAGAATATCTAATTGTATCAAAGTAAATTTAAATAATGCTAATTAATTTAAGCAGAGATGATAATAGGTAACTTATATTTTGAGCTTTAAAATGTTGATTTCTGGCCGGGTAGTGGTGGTACACGCCTTTAATTCCAGCACTTGGGAGGCAGAGTCAGGTGGATTTCTGAGTGCAAGGCCAGCCTGCTCCTGGAACTTACTCTGTCTCAAAAAACCAACCAACCAAAGAAGCAAAAAGTTGATTTCTGAAAAGAGAAAAAAAAAAAGAAAAAATTGTGAAGAAATCCCCCAACAACTTATTTTTCTCTTTGTAACTAAGTTATAACCATGGTTGGTAAGGCATATTTTCCTCATTTTTTACAGACTATTAAAGCAATTTCCACTCTAACATTTTAAAATCCATTTTAACTTGAACTGTTTTATATTTCTTTGAATTAATATCAACTTTGTAGGTGGTGAATTAAATGTAAACACATTTTTCCCATGACATTAGTAAAGGAGAAAAGTTGCTCATCTTATTTGTAAAAAGAATCATTCTCAAATCTATATTGAAATGTGTCTTCAACCTTTTTACATCCTAATTTAAAGCAATTATTAATAAAATTTGATGCAGTGAACCTACAAATTCACACTTAATCTGGAAAATAGTTATCGTTGTCATGCTGATTTGCAGAAAACACACAGGGACATTGAACAAGAGAACTGTGATATTAAATTTCAGCATTAAAATGGACAAGGATAATATAAACCATTTGAAAGTTATTTCATTTTAATTTTGAGATTATAATATCACTAAAATAATTCTCCTTTTCTTTCTCAAAACTCTTCTATATATTTCTCTTTTTTATTAGATATTTTCTTTATTTACATGACATACAATATCTCCTTTTCCAGTTTCCCCTCCGGAAAAACAACAACAACAACAAAACCAAATCCCTGTTCCCTCCCCCTCCTCCCACCCCCTGCTCACCACCCCACCCTTTCCTGTTTACTGGACCTCTCATTCCCCTACACTGGGGCATAGAACCTTCACAAGGACAAGGGCCTCTCCTCCCATTGATGACCAACTTGACCATCTTCTGCTACATATGCTGCTGGAGCAATTAGTCCCACCATGTGTACTCTATGGAGCAGAGACTGAAGGAAGGACAATCCAAAGACTGTTCCACCTAGGAATCTTTCCCATATTCAATCATCAAATCCAGACACTATTGTGGATGCCAGCAAGTGCTGGATGACAGGAGTCTGATATAGCTGTCTCCTGAGAGGCTCTGACAGTATCCAACTAATACAGAAATAGAGACTCCTAGCCAGCCATTGGACCGAGTACAGGGTCCCCAGTGAAGGATCTAGAGAAAGGACACAGGAGCTAAAGAGTTTGCATCCCCTTAGGACAAACAACAATATGAACTACTTGGTACTCTCAGAGTTCCCAGGTACTAAACCACCAACCAAAGAGTACACATGGTGGGACTAATGGCTTCATCAGTATATGTACAGTAAAGGATTTCCAGACTAACTAGAGGGCACAGAGACAGTATCCTAATTAACAAGATCAGAAATGAAACGGGAGACATACCAACAGACACTGAGGAAATCCAAAAAATTGTGAGATCCTACTACAAAAGCCTATATTCAACAAAACTGGAAAACCTGGATGAAATGAACAATTTTCTAGATAGATTCCAGGTACTAAAGTTAAATCAGGATCAGATAAACAATCTAAACAGTCCCATATCAGTTTATGAAATAGAAACAGTCATTAATAGTCTCCCAACCAAAAAAGCCCAGGAACAGATGGGTTTAGTGAAGAGTTTTATCAACCCTTCAAAGAAGACCTAATACCAACACTCCTCAAACTATTCCACAAAATAGAAATAGAAGGTACTCTACCCAATTCATTCTATAAAGCCAAAATTACTCTTATACCTAAAACACATAAAGACCTAACAAAGAAAGAACACTTCAGACCAATTTCCCTACTGAATATCAAGGCAAAAATTCTCAATAAAATTCTTGCAAACTGAATCCAAGAACACATCAAAACAATCACCCATCATGATCAAGTAGGCTTCATCCCAGGGATGCAGGGATGGTTCAATATATGGAAATTTATCAACGTAATCCACTATATAAACAAACTCAAAGAAAAAACCTATATGAACATCTCATTAGATGCTGAGAAAACATCTGACAAAATCCAACACCCCTTCATGATAAAAGTCTTGGGAAGAACAGGAATTCAAGGTTCATACCTAAACATAGCAAAAGCAATATACAGCAAACCAGTAGCCAACATCAAACTAAATGGACAGAAACTTGAAGCAATCCCACTAAAATCAGGGACTAGACAAGGCTGCCCACTCTCTCCCTACCTATTCAATGTTGTACTTGAAGTCCTACCCACAGCAATTAGACAACAAAAAGAGATCAAAGGGATACAAATTGTAAAGGAAGAAGTCAAATTATCACTATTTGCTGATGATATGATAGTATACTTAAGTGACCCCAAAAATTCCACTAGAGAACTCCTAAACCTGAATAACAACTTCAGCAAAGTAGCTGTATATAAAATTAACTCAAGCAAGTCAGAGACCTTTCTCTACACAAAGGATAAACAGGCTAAAAAACAAATTAGGGAAACAACACCCTTCACAATAGTCACAAATAATATCTAATACCTTGGTATGACTCTAACTAAGCAAGTGAAAGATCTTTTTGACACGAACCTCAAGTCTCTGATGAAGGAAAACAAAGAAGATCTCAGAAGATGGAAAGCAGGATTAATATAGTAAAAATGGCCATCTTGCTGAAAGCAATCTACAGGTTTAAAGCAATCCCCATCAAAATTCCAAATCAATTCTTTACAGTCTTGGAAAGAACAATTTGCAAATTCATCTTGAATAACAAAAAACCTAGGATAAGCGAAAACTATTCTCAACAATAAGAACTTCTGGTGGAATCACCATCCCTGACCTCAAGATCTATTGCAGAGCAATAGTAATAAAAAAAACCTGCATGGTACTGGTACATTGACAGGCAGGTGTATCAACGGAATAGAATTGAAGACCCAGAAATGAACCTACACACCTGTGGTCACTTGATATTTGACAAAGGAGCTAAAACCATACAGTGGAAAAAAGACAGCATTTTCAACAAATGGTGTTGGCTCAAATGGCAGTTAGCATGTAGAAGAATGCAAGATGACCCATTCCTATCTCCTTGTACAAAGCTCAAGTCCAAGTGTATCAAAGACCTTTACATAAAACCAGATACACTGGAACTAATAGAAAAGATAGTGGGAAAGAGCATTGAGCAAATAGGCACAGGGGAAAATTTCCTGAACAGAACACCAATAGCTTATGCTCTAAGACTAAGAATTGACAAAGTGAACCTCATAAAGTTGCAAAGCTTTTGTAAGGCAAAAGACACTGTCAGTAGGACAAAACAGCAACCAACAAATTGGGAAAAGATCTTTACCAATCCTATATCTGATAGAGGCTAATATTCAATGTATACAAAGAACTCAAGAAGTTAGACTCCAGAGAACCAAATAACTCTATTAAAAAATGTGATACAGAGCTAAACAAAGAATTCTCAACTGATGAATACTGAATGGCTGAGAAGCACCTAAAGAAATGTTCAACATTCTTAATCATCAGGGAACTGCAAATCAAAACAACTCTGAGATTCTACCTCACACTAGTCAGAATGGCTAGGACAAAAACCTCAGGTGACAGCAGATACTGGAGAAGTTACGGAGAAAGAGGAACACTCCTTCCTTGCTGGTGGGATTGCAAGCTGGTACAACCACTGTGCAAATCAGTTTGGCATTTCCTCCGGAAATTGGACATAGTACTATCAGAGTACCCAGCTATACCACTCCTGACCATATACCCAGAATATGCTTCAACATGTAATAAGGACACATGTTCCACCATGTTCATAGCAGTCTTATTTATAATAGCAAGAAACTGGAAACAACCCAGATGTCCCTCAACAGAGGAATGAATACAGAATATGTGGTCCATTTACACAGTGGAGTACTACTCAGCTATAAAGAATAATGGTTTTGATATATTCTTGGTTTCAGTTTGTGAATATTTTATTGAGCATTTTTGCATCGATAATCATAAGCAAGATTGGTCTGAAGTGCTCTTTCTTAATTGGGTCTTTGTATGGATTAGTTATTAGAGTAATTCTAGCTTCATAGAATGGATTGAGTAGTTTCTTGTTTATTTTAAGGAATCGTTGGAGGAGTGTTGGTATCAGCTCTTATAGAATTTTGCACTAAAGACATTTGACCCTGGACTTTTTTGGGAAATGGGTGGGTTAGGAAGTTTATAATGACTTCTTATATTTCTTTAGAGTATATGGGCTTGCTTAAATAGTTTACCTATTCTTGATTTATTTAGCAAGTGATAATTTTCTAGAAAATCATTTATTTCATCTAGATATTCCAATTTTGTTGAATATAGTCTTTAGTAGTAGGCTCTGATGATTTTTTGATTTCCCTCAGTTTCTGTTGTTATGCCTCCTTTTCAGTTTTGATTTTGTAAATTTGGATACTGCCTCTGGGCCCTTTAGTTGGTTGGTTAGGGGTTTATCTATCTTGTTGACTTTCTCAAAGAACCTGTTTTTGGTTTTGTTGATTCTTTGTATTATTCTCATTGTTTCCATTTTGTTGATTTCTGCTGGAATTTGACAATTTCCTGCAGCTTACTACTCTTGGTGGTGTTTGCTTCTTTTTGTTCTAGGGCTTTCAGATGTGCTGCTAAGTTGCTAGGATAGGATCTCTCCAATTTCTTTAAGAGGGTACTTAGTACTATGAATTTTCTTCTTAGCACTGCTTTCATCGTGTCCCATAAGTTTGGTTATGCTGTGTCATCATTTTCAATGAATTCCTGGAAGTCTTTAATTTCTTTATTTAATTCTTCCCTGACTTTCAACCAAAAGTTATTAAACGAGATAGAGAAGGACACTTCATATTCATTAAAGGAAAAATCCACCAAGAGAAAAAGTATCAATTCTGAACTTCTAATTCTTTCAAATGAAAGAGCACCCATATTTAAAAAAGAAACTACTAATTCTCAAAAAACACATTGAAGTCTATACAATAATAGTGCGAGACTTTGATACCCTACTCTCACCAATGGACAGGTTATTGAAACAAAATAAACAGAGACACAGTGAAACTAATAGAGGTTATGAACCAAATGCATTTAACAGATATATACAGATCATTCCACCCTAAAACAAAAGAATATACCTTTTTCTCAGTACCTCATGGTATCTTCTCTAAAATTGACCATGTAATTGAACACAAAACAGGCTCAGCAGATACAAGATGGAAATAATCCAATCATTCTATCAGATTACCACAGACTAGGGCTAGACTTCAATAGAACAAAAGTAAAAGAAACCCCACATACCTATCGAAACAGAAGGACATTTTACTCAATGATAACTTCATCAGGAAAGAAATAATGAATTGAACTTATTACAATAAGCACCATCTACTTAAATCACATTTTCCTCTAATTAAAACACATACTGCAGTACAAATCTCCATTTTCAAATAGAGGTTATAAATATTTCATCATAATGATAAATCCATGTAGGAAATATCAGATGATCAATGCAAGGAAATTTTTGCTTCAAGAGCATAAAACTAAATTATTTTAAAGATATTTAATCCCTGATATTATAACACTATGCTTTTCTTCTGTGTGTCAATCAATACCTGATACAAAGTAGAGTAAGGAGAAAAGGGTTTATTATTTGGCTCATGTTACAGGTAATAACACCTATTATGGTGATCTTGGCATAGTTACATGAGGAGTTCACTTCTGTGTGGAATGGTAAGCTGTAAGAGGGGAATACCAATATGAATTTCATTATTTTTCCCTTATTTTATATCCAAGGACATTATCCTATGTCATCATGTAGCTCACATTCAGGGTAAAGTTATCCTTCCACCAATCATTTCAGGAAACTCTTTTACAGAAACCTCCAAATTTTATCCCATCAATGTCCCGGGTACTCCTTCTTTCAATACAGTCCACAATATTCTTCGCATCTTTTCCACTTTTTAAAGAAGTATTAATTAATTTATTATTTTTCTTGACTCTTTTATAACTGCTATAACACATGTAATATAAACTAAAGCCATAGTGATGAAAAATTCATGGTTGGGAGAGTAAAAGTAAGATAAGATTTTTATAAGTAGTTGAGTATTTCATGGCTTTAGTATTGTTGTGTGAATGTAAAATAGTTTTGTCAACATGTTAAAATTGTTGCCTCCTTCATGGGCAATGGAAGAATGTAAACAACAGTTCAACCTGGCTTTATAGCTAGAAACATGAAGAAAGTCACTGTATTTCATATCTTTCTATTAGTCTTCAAATACAAAATCTTGATGACTTTGACATGAAACTGCAGTCTATGAATATTTCTCAAAAGCAAATAAAGTAATATCAGGCAACTCCAGCTTAGGAGTGACTTAAGTCCATGTTTCTTCCAATTATATGTACTTGTTTTGCAATATTCATTGTATTTTGTAGATGTTTCAATAAAATATTGCTACACTATACTGAATACAAGAAACTCAATAAACTATTTTACTTTGAGGAGTTTTTTTGTATATTATTGGAGATGATCCAAAAGTCATAATTTCCTGGTATTTCATAGCTTACAGAAAGCACTCTTATGGGCAGCCCAAGCTTCTAAAATGATCTCATACATGATATAATTACTATTTTGTTTTATTTCCTTTCAAATTTGACTCTGCAAATAATATCAATCTCAGCTTCAGCACAAACTAGACAACCAGTTTTTCAGCTATTAAACTGTATCAGTGCAGAACTTCAAAAACCTTCCCTCATCCTCTTTGAGGATCATTTGTAATATTCTAGGAATTGTGGATTCAAGTCTATTTATCTGGCCTTTTATATAGTTCTAATTTATGTTTAATAACATTTCTCTTTCTGCAATTTCCTAGTTATATTTCTATGACTTCCTACCAGAAAAGAATATCTATTACCATTAACGTGTTTTTCCAAATTAGGTATCATCATAAACACGTATTTTGCAAAGGAGTAATATTATTTTCATATAAATATAAGCCTCTGGGAATATGCAATCACCATGTCAAAATTGATAACGTGGAAAGATAACCTTGCAATTAACTTTAATTCTATAACTAAATAGTTGTAATTTTTCAATTATAAAAATAATAATAAGAATGCTACCTACTCTTTTGGATAATGAAGACCTTGCTAGTTAGATGTATGGATGTTTGTGTTTTGTATATAATTTCAAATTGGCAACTCAAAATTAATGGAACCATGGAGTTCTAAATATGAACGATAATCTTTAAGAGAGAATGCTATGATTAATATTATTGACTTTACTTGGAAGGATCTAGAATCACCTACAAACATATTCTGGCATGTCTGTGAGGGATTTCCTATGTTGGGTCACCTGAGACGGGAGAAGACAGGAGCCATATCTTTCAAATCTGTGATTCTAGAAGTTTTGAAAATCTGCTCTGAAATGGGTCTTAGAAGCTGGGAGCAACTTTAGGAAAGAATTTCTTATACAGCACTTTTTTATTGGATATTTTATTGATTTGCATTTCAAATGTTATCCCCTTTCCTGGTTTCCCCTCTGGAAACCCCCTATCATATTCCCCAACTCCCTGCTTCTATGAGGCTACTCCCCCACCCACCCACCTACTCCTCCTCCCCACCCTGGCCCTGGCATTCCCTTCACTGGACCATTGAGCCTTAACAGGACCAAGGACTTCTCTTTCCATTGATGCCCAAAAAGGCCATCCTCTGCTAAATATACAACTGGAGCCGTGGGTCCCTCCTTGTGTATTCTTTGGTTGGTGGTTTTGTCACTGGGAGCTCTGGGGTTCTGATTGGTTGATATTGTTGTTCTTCCTAAGAGGTTACAAACCCCTTCAGTTCCTTCAGTCCTTTTTCTAACTGCAACACTTTTAAGGTTGCATGTTTTGGAGGCAAATGGAGCCATTGGTCAAATCTAGGATATTGGATCCATTGAACTCCCTGACTCAGGTCATAGCATAAAAGGTATGAAGCCCTAAGCAGTCTATTCTTGTCTTTCTAGGAGACAGTCTGAACAGTCTTCAGTTTTCTTCTAAAAACAGTACAAACTCTTAAAGTCTGAACATCCATCTAGAACAAACTGTGATATCCTTCATTTCCTGGTTTTACTATTAGCATTATGAATCAGTTTTTCTTGTTCTTATAGTCTATGTAAGTGGTACCATAAAACATATAATCAATGTTTGCTCTCTTGTGTTTCTTTTATGAGACTAATGTCTATATTTTGTTTAGGGGTTCACAATGTATATGCATTCAAAATCTTATTCTGTTTGTTATGTAAACTAAAGTAGTTTACATTTTGGAGATATAGTCCTATAATGAGCATTTCTGTTTAGGATTTTCATCACCATATGATTTTATTGAATGATATCAAAATAATGTCCTAAGATAAAGTATTTCCTTTTCACTATCCATGTGTTGAATATCTAAATTCTATTACTCAGCATGTGACTTTCTTATTATTTAGTCTCTGTTAAGTCATGGAAATAATATGAGGACAGACAGATGGGCCAAAAAGAATATGAATATCATTATATGAAGATTTAGACTCTGTTAGAGAAAGATCATAGGCTAATATAAAGACTTAATGAGAAGTTCATTTACACACAAGAATAAGAAACCTGGAGCAGACCCTGCCTCATGTTTCATAAAAGAAATTGATTGAGTATGTTTATTTTGTATTTTCAAATTATATAACTATAATGAACTATATATGCTGTTCAAATCACTGTGGTGACTTTTGATGCAGTCAAACTTGGAAAGTAAATCGTGGTATATATAATAAGAAATTCTGAAGGTGTGTGAATATGTTTAACTTTACAGAGAGGATTTTCTACAGTGATTTTGCAATTTGCATGCTCCTAGCAATGTGTGATACTTTATGGATATTCTGAGACTTCTCTATCTCTTCATGTCTTCTTTTCATTAATCCTTTTTGGTAAGAATGGTATCTTATGGCTGCACTCATCATTCCTATTAACATTAATGTTGCATATAATTGTCATCATCTTATCAGCCATATGAAGAATTTCTTCGATGATCAGTCTATTAATATGTATTTATCTGCTTGCTTTAAATTTAAGGAGCATTCGCTCTACCTTCTTTTCTTGGCTGTGGTACAATCTCTTTAGATCCAGCAAAGATACTGAATGGCATCATCTTTCATTTGGAAAAAAA
>JADRCC010554540.1:0-15271 GCA_019843855.1 Hylomyscus alleni | reverse complement strand
TTTTTTTTTTTGAGACAGGGTTTCTCTGTGTAGCCTTGGCTATCCTGGAACTCACTCTGTAGACCAGGCTGGCCTCAAACTCAGAAATCCGCCTGCCTCTGTCTCCCAAGTGCTGGGATTAAAGGCATGCACCACCACCATCTGGCTCATGATGCTCATATCTAAAAAAAGAAATCTGGAAGTGTATGTGTGGAGGGTATGGGTGGTACACACAGGTACACATACATGTGGAGGCCAGAAGGCAAGAGTAGGTTTCTTCCTCTATCACTATCAACCTCATGTTTTGAGTCAGAGTCTCTCCCTGAACCTAGAGCTTACCAATTGTCCAGACTGGCTGGTCAGCTAACTCTGGATATTCTTTTATCTCTGCCTTCCAGTGTCTAGCTTTTTGGGAGCATCATGTAGCCTGGATTTTATGTAGGTGCAGAAGATCTGAGGTTAGGTCCTTATGTTTGCAGGGCAAGCATTTTGGCTACTGAGCTCTGCAACTCCATGATATTGGTACTTACACACATAACTAGATAGCAGTCAAGTGTAGCAAAGTAACAAAAGTATCTTTGTTCTTTTATTTCTCTGGATACTCATACAACAGATATCCAATGACATGTTGGGACTACTGAAAATGTGAGTGCTTCTAGTTCAGCTCTATTCCTTAACTTATATTTGAATATAGTATTTTTTTTTCAGCAAAACACGACACAATGAAACAAAGCATGGGCAGGAGGTTGACTCTTTAAAGAAGTGATGCCACACTCATAACTTCTCTGTTTTGTCTCCTAGCACTTGGGAGGCATAGGAAAGCTGATCTCAATGAGTTTGAGGCCAGCCTGGTCTACATAGTGAATTCTAGGCCAGCCAAGGTTGTATAGTGAGACCTCACCTAAGGTAGGAAAGCTGGTAGATAGATAGATAGATAGATAGATAGATAGATAGATAGATAGATAGATGGATGGATGACAGATAGACGATACATAGGTAGGTAGGAAGACAGACAGACAGAAAGACAGATCTCAGTTACAGTGAATGGATGAATAGAAAGCCAAGCTCCATAAGGTCCATTTGATCTCAGTTATCAATTTTATTATAAAGCCAGCATGAGCCCCTTCATAGTCCTAATCACATTGCATTCCTTTTTACAGTTATCCAAGACGTCTTGCCCATTTTTACTTATTCTTCACAAAGACTCAGTGAGACTAAAGAATTATTGGACTAGGTGAGACCTGTGGTCATTTCTGCGTGAAGTTTGTTTGTCCTTATCTGCTTGGCATTTTCCCATGGCAGAGCTTCAGCACACTGTGTACATTTAAGTATTTAACTAGAAGTCCTTACAGATGATTTATACACTCCAAATAAGCCCGTGTCAGCAGTGACTCCCAGGAACCTTTGTTTAAGAATGTGGCCAGTTTCTCTACTCCTTATTTGCTTTTCTTCCCACTGTGCCCACCACACCTTGCTGATGCACAGATAAGCAGCTTTCCTTTCCACATGGGGAGGTAGGGAAAAGCTCTGAATGGCTCTGGGTATGCCACCCTGCCTTAGAGCCTCAGGCAGGCATTAGAAGAGTTGCCCAGGATGCTTTGGCTCCCGTCCCTCTCCTGCTCCCTCTCCATCCCCCTCCATCCCCCCTTCCTTCTACCTTTCCTCCCTCCCTCTCATCCTTCTTTTCCAGATTTATTTGCTTGTTCTTATATGTGAGAAAGTTCACAAATTAAAAATATAGCATTTGTATACATTTCCCTTTGCTTCATCAGTTTTTCCACAAATTCAAAGTGGCGAAAATAGCATATTTTCTCCTGTCATCTTGAGTTTATTATCTTTGTGCCATATAATTAGTTGATTCATCCATTTTATGATTTTTAAGCCTGTAAGCAAAAGGGGATGTTTTTATTAGCATATATTAATTTCATAAAATAGTGGTTTCGTTATATCATTTATGCATGTACATTTTGTCCTTTGGTCCTGTTCACTTCCCTGCTAACCCATCACTGTTTCCATTGGTTCATCTCCTCTTACCAAATAGCTCCTTTCTCCATGCCTAGCTGTTTTTAAATGTAGGTTTCACATATGAAAGTAGCATGCAAAAGGCATTCTTCTGCATCTCGCTTATTTCACTTAGCATAATGTTTCTATTTCCATCCATTTTCTGCAGATGGTAGGATTTTGTTCTTCTTCACGGCTGAATAGAACTCCATGTGTCCATTTGGGACACTTTATCTATTTATCTCTTGATTGCATCACTGACTGATGAGAACATGGCAATGCAGGAAACTCTTGCTGCTTGTTGGCCTAGATTCCTTCAGGTACATATCCAAGAGAGAAATTTCACACAGCTGAGTCTCTGGGTTCCTTTGATATTCTAACAAGTTGATTTTTAAACAATTTTCTTTAAAGTTCATAAGCCAAATCAGTCTGTTATTCCTTGTAGGGGAAAATAGACAATGAGTACTATAGGCAGTGCTAATTCTCACTGGCCCCAGTGCAGTGTGTGCTGTGTCCTGAAGATGCTTTCAGATCACAACTGGGAGTGTACTCAGGGTTCTGTGCTGCTTGACTGCTTGCAAATGTATGTCTCTGAGGAGGTGCAAAGTCCTCTTCCTTCAGAGTTTGCCAAATGGAATCCCCAAACTTGATCTGACTTCTAGATTTCTGCCCAGAGACACTAGGTAAAGTGACCTCATCATTAGCCTCCTTTTGCAACTAGGAGTGTCTCTTTTGCAATGATACTAAGACGGGCTGCTGAATCTTGTGTGTGGTCATCTGAAATTTAGGTAAAGCCAACCTATTTCCCACAGCAATGGATCCCCTTTCTTCTCCTGCTATTATCACCAACTTGGTTTTATTTTTATTTATTTATTTTTTGTCTTCAAAATTTACTCTCCTTTGGGGTAGGTTGCAGTTGATTTGTGGATGAAGAGGGCATTACGATATTGTTACCAGCACTTCCCTTCCAGCCTGTGTCCTGTGCCTCTGTACATCCCAGTGCTCAGCTACCCATCTATCCAAAGCTCCTCAGTGTGGAGCCCAGTTTCTGTCTTCTCACCAACTTGGCCCTCAAGTGATGATTACTTACAGAATTTTATTTACTCGTTTCACAAATGTGGTGTGATGGAACTTTTCCCCTAGCACAAACACATTCAGGATAAAGTTGTCATTCTACCTTCTCAGCATCTCCTTTATTGCCAGATCCCAATTCCCAGTGACTCCCTAGGGAAATCCCAACAGCCCTTGCTTCACAGGATGAAGGGGATTAAGCACTGTGTTCTGCTGCCAGCCAGGATTTCTGCTGCTCAAGAAACTCTCATTTCTTGTGCATCGATTTTGAAGGTGATGGTATAGACAACCTGTCGAGAGAGTTTGCAACATCCAGATGTTTCATCCTCTCCCAATTACAGGACTCTTTCGGATTGTAAAATTACAGTGGAGATGTCGAGGGATGGAGGAAGAGCACCTGTCGTCTAGATTGACCATATTGCACTGTGTTAAGGTCATATTTTCTGACTGGCAGTAACAGATTGATAATGCATTCCCACCATGCTGTTGTTTTGTAGGAGATCTGTCTTGGCAAAATCTCAGAGGAGTCAAGTGGGTGTTGAAAGTCCTGATGTAAGGAAGAAGAATAGGTTATGTTCTCCTGTGCTTTAGGCAAGCAAAATAATCTATTGTCCCAATTTTCTGCAATCACCCCACAGCCTCCTTTCATTCAACAAACTTCCCTGAGCATCAGCAATGGGCTGAGGACTGTAGTGATGCTGGGGTCATAGTGATGAGGGGAGGAGAAACACTGAACTGTTCTTGGAAAATCTGCAGAAGAGATGTAAACTAATCAATTCTTATTCACAAATCTGAAATCACAACTGTGATAAGTGTAAAGAGGAGATACACTTTTTTGTAACAGCACAGATAATCTGGGCAATAGACTTATCACAGAGGAAAGTAGGCAAATGTGAAAGGGGGTGATTCTAGAGCAGACAAAGAACACACAAAAGGTGATGTTCACGGGGAGCACAGGGTAAGGATTAAAAAGATGTTCAGTATAGCTAGACATCTGAGTTCCATTTAGGCAGAAGACCTTGGGATTTGGGGCTCCAGCCTAAGAGTAATGGAAAATGTTACTTAAACAATAAGGTATTTATTAGATGGGGGTGGGAACTGAGTTAATGACTCAAGTTGTCTTTTTGGAATATGAGTTGATTGCAATGTAGGAATACTGGCACTATGGTTTCATGGTGATACTTGGTGATATTTAGGGGTTTGCCATCGTTTTCGGGATGAAATGAAAGAACTTGTACATTGTTTTCAGGATACTTCCTTATGCAGTCAATGTCAGCTTTGAGTCTTTATCTCAGAAAGTACTGCTTATCCACCTTATACCCAGCAATTTGAATGACTCTGTTTGTTCTCCAGCACTTCTGTGATAAAGCTGAGAGACAGACAGCTAGAACACACATTTATCATCTCTTCCTGAGTCAGAGTTGGCCAAAACAGCCCTGATCCAGTCTGATTTGCTGGCCTCTCACTTTGAGATCTAAAACATAGTGTCCATCGCTTTCAGTTTTATTAATATTTAATTGACTAAAACTTCTCCAATCTCAGAGCAGTGGACAGTTTAGGCCTTTAAATGAAGAAGGCCTAAGTGTGAAGAAAGGGAAGTGTATAGAACAAATGTGGGTAAATAATGCAGCCAGTCTACTTATTGCTCAATCTTTCCAGGAAAGACACAAACAAACATCGATTCACCCCAGAAAGACACTGACAACAATCTGAAGAAAGTTTCCTACCCGAGTTCAGTTATGTGAACCAATGGATTTATTGGGATTATTTGTAGGAACATGGATGACTCAGAGGCAGCCACGTTACTGAACAGCCTACCTCAGTGTGAGTTATGACTCATAGGGGCTGCATCACCAGAGCCTCTTGTCTGATGTGGGGACAGTACTACTGTAGAGTCTCTTCCCCAGTCCCAATGTTTGTTTAGTGCTTGTATGGCACTGAGCACGGGTCTCATGGGCCTTATAATTTTCAGGAACTTTGTGAGTCTTATAGGCTTCATCTCTTTCATCCAGGAGGGAATGTCTCAGTTTGAAGGAAATAACCATACAACCTAGCTGTGCTTTCTGTTACTAAAATAATTCTTTATAGGTGGCAAAGCAATGTCAACTGGATTTAGGGACAAAACTTGCCAGCTATGTGAATCAAGGCAAGTTGCTAACTTCTTTGTACACCTGCTTTCTCATCCATGTAAAATAAAGAATACATTTACATCCTTACATCTGAAATTTAATGCTAGGAGAAGGGCCTGGAGCACAGTCATGGTTCAGTAAGCCTTAAGTATTATCCTGATTCAAAAGGAGACATGCTGTGAAATTTAGCATCATTCCTATTTTATAAAGAGATGGAAAAGGAATACGTAAAATCAAATCAAATTAAATAAAATTTGAAAAGAAAGGTAAAGTAACTTCCCTACAGATTGGGGCAGTAGCCTGTAACTAGACTCTTGAACATTTTGTCATGAAATATAATTGTCTCAGTTTCGGTTTGATTATTATGAAGAGACAACATGACCACAACAACTCTTACAAAAGAAAACATTTAATTGGGACTGACTGACAGTTTCAGAGGTTTAGTCCCTTATCATCATGGTGAGAAACATGTGCAGATACACATGGTGCTGGAGAAGGAGCTCATGGTTCTACATCTTGATCCACAGGAAGCAGAAGGAGACTGTGTGTCACACTGGGCAGAGCTTGCGCATAGAAGACCTAAAGGCCCACTCCTACAATGACATGCTTCCTCCAATAAGGTCACACTACTCAGACATGACCACACCTCTTAATGGTACCATTCTTTAGGGGCCAAGCTTTCAAACGTGAGTCTATGGGGCTGTTCCTGTTCAAATCACCACACTGATCATTCACACAACATGGGAAGCAAATTCATCAAAGTATCAAATTAGACCAGCTCAGGTATTATCACAGAAGAGTTGTAACAACTGTATATAGTGTGTCCCAGTTAGATTTTTCTTTTAGCAACTTGACACACGCCATCTGGGAAAAAGGACATAAGTTGAGAAAATGCTTTTTCTAGACTGGCCCTTAGCCAAATCTGTGGAGCATTTCCATAATTGATTGATTGATAATTGATGTGGAAGACCTTTGGGCACCCTGGGGTGGGGTGGGGGGTCCAACCACAGGGAAAGTGGTCCTGTGTTGTACAAGGAAGAAGTTGGAGAAAGTCAGAGGGAACAAGGCAGTAAGCAATGTTCCTCCATGGCCTCTGCTTCATTTTAGGCCTCCAGATTCCTGTCTAGAGTTCCTGCCCTGACTTCTCTTCATGATGGGCTTGATGTCGCTATAAGCTGCAATAAACCACTTATTCCTCAAGTTGCCTTAAATCATAGTGTTTATCAGAGAAATACAAATCTAACCAAGACATGCTACTTTTGGTCTACTTACTGTCTTGGATTTTAGGTTTGTGGATAAAGGATGATGGCTGGCAGCCACTATGAGACCCTGTGTGATGGTGGCTCCTCCCTGACTGGCTGTTCTTGCCTCATGAAAAGCACCCTCAATGCATGCATTTTAGACATGGCATGATCTCAAGTACCACCCCCTTCTTTGAACACCTGTTATTCCCCAAGCTGGAAATCATTTCTCTCGCTGCTGCACCTTCAGAACATTGATCTATGTGTGTACCCTTGTTCTAATTACTTGTATTGATTCTTGAGTTTAGGAATTGTACAAAATCCCAGGCATTCCACAAATGTTCTGTAACTCAAATGGTGCATGCCACTGTCCCCTGGGCTCCTCTTTCATGTCTGGTACTGATGAATCTAAAGTCCCATTTCTAGCTCTTGCACTGTTCTACCCCCATGCCAGGAACTCACATTCACTGTTTGAGTCAATCTTCATGTACCTGTGTCTTAATTTTGCTGTTGACCAGTTTCATAAATGAGAAAACTAAGCAAAAACAAGGTTCAACATTTTTCCAGATAATATTTGAGGGAGTCTGATTGTAATAGACTGAACTGACAATTAGCTCAAAGGTTACAATATCTTGATTTATTATGACTCTGTGTTTCAGAATTGCTAGGGCACACTGCTTTCAGGTCAGGTGTCATTTACTGATAGGGTATTCAAATAAATAAATGCATCTTTTACCCATATGACTTCTTTCTGCAGGACCCATGTATCAGGGATACCAGAGCTAATTGGAGGTAAAATGACAATGGCAGATGTGATTCCAGAACTGTTGACATAAGGGAAGTATAGAACTGGGCTCTGTTGTGAATACACAATCAAACAGAATTATGGGCAAGGAAAAAGAGTAGAGGTTACAGGCAGGGCAATTACTAAGAAGATATAGGGGACATTCTAACCAAGGTAACTCAGCAGAATTCATACTGACCCATCAAAGTTCATCCAGACTCAGCAGAATTTCCACTCAATGCAGGGCAGGGTGATAAGATATCAAAGGTAGAGGTTAAAGAATTTGATCAGGTATGGGGGGAGGGGACAATATTTTCACTCAATTTACCCAATGGTATACTTGCTAAAAGCAGACTAAATGTGCTTAAGTTCAGGGTTAGTGAAATTTGAGTGAACTCAGAGGGAACATAGTCAATGTTTGATCAAAAGGAGGAATTTATTCTAGGGGTCTTTTTGAACATTCCCAAGAAGTCCTATACCTCCAAGAGCATGTCCCTCTGACACTCACACTAGAGAATGACTCTTTGCAACTTCATAAATGACTTGTGTCTTACAAACTTCTGAGCTCCATGTGTGTGTGTGTGTGTGTGTGTGTGTGTGTGTATGTATGTGTTTACGTGTATATTGGGGATTGAACCTGGGCCTTTCTCTTTCTAGGCAGAACTTGTAATATCAGATTACTCACCAGAATTCTGATTTCTTAGAGAATGGTCACGTTGAATTCAGTGATACAATAAGTGCATGAAGTCTGGAAGGACATGTGCTGGTGATAACAGAGGGACACACATTTATTACTGTCCACTTAGAGTGCTGGAGTATTTTACATACCTGGCTCCATGGGCACATTCCAGGTTTGATGCTGGAGCTGCATTTCTGAGAGCCTGAGATATGGCAGTCCACATTCCTCTGCAGGACATTGCACTAAATTACTGAGCTTTACTTCTTCATCTTCAGAGTAAATGCAATAGCCTATCCCTTGGAGCTGCCATGAAGATTAACTAAGACAATACATAAGATGCCCCTTGACCACAGCCCAGCATGGACCACGCACTCTGGGACATCAGCTTTCATCACTCTTCCCATTATGATTGGAAACACAATCTGTGTATCAACTACTCTGTTCCCACCCCACTGGGCACTCCTGATCCCGGGCAGTAGGTAAACTCCCAGCTGTTAGTGTAGAAAGCAGGGTTTATATCCAGGGTCATTTCTAGCAGTCTTCTAATTAATCCCTCCTTCTATAAACATCTTGGCCTGCAGCTGGTGCCAGGGCATATGTCTCCCAGCATCATTTGGTTCTAGGTGGTACCTGAAAGAGTAGTGAGTATTCTGGATCAGATAGGAAGCAATATAATCTCTAGCAAACCATCAAGGATCCACTGCTATGTTTACAGGAGACTGTGGATTAGTGGATTAGAATCCCTATCCATCCACACAGTGAAGAAACTAGACAACCTTGTGTGTGCAATCACTTAATATCTGTGAGTTTTGGTTTTCCTACTAATAGAAGAGAGAAACATTGATGTTTTCATAACTATGTCATGAAGAACAGTAATGCAGTAAAAATTCTCTCACAAATTGAAGGAATGCCATAAAATACTGTACAGTTTGAGGAAAGGTCAGCTCTCCTTAGCAAGACTTTTGTGGCCCTTAGTCTTCAAATCTTCCTTCACATTTTACTCTTTTAGTTGCGGATGTCAGGATTTTACCATATTGCCTGAACAAAAATTATAGCGGAGTTTTCTAAAACTCTGCTCTTCTCTTTCTATGAGGAAGAAAGTAATGCAATGCTATATCCTTGGTCACTTTTACAATTGGGAAAGCAATCCAGGACTCCCTAAATATTAAGATTGACCACATACTTTCTAGGTGCTCTAAGATACAGCTTTTTCTGTTCGCATCACCGTAGAATAGAAGAAACAGAGACTCTGATAGCTAATATGACACCTACAGTCTCACCCAAGACTAATATCAGTTATAGTATTAATAACAACACCAATATGGTTTTTCTGTGCTGGGCACCTTGCCGAGTGACTTCCATAGGCATGTAATTTAAACCTCACTATAACTCTGTATCAATCAAGCAAGTCATTTTAGACTGTACACACATTTTAGACAGTGTGGCACTTCTAATTTATCTAAAATTAAGGCGAGTGTACGTCAGCTCATGTGCCATCGATATAAAAATTTCATCTTAGTAGGGCTTACTGTAGCCAAACCCGGGCTTTCTTCCAAAGATTGGAGGGGGTAAGTTATGCTTCCATGGAGTCAGAGAACAAGTGAGGAGGTACGCAACAGTGTGCAAGGCTAGAAGAGGACTGCTGGGGGTGGACCGTTGTAGCATGCTATTTGTAGCATACAGGAAGCCCAAATCAGCTTACCCACTCACAATAACATCGCTTCTCCTATCCCCTAGACAGGATCAGGCTGCCTTAGTATAGCTGTTATCCCCATCTGTTGAGAAGTAGATGTCTGAGCTCATACAGAGGATTATCACTCAGAACAGGAACTACACTTCCCAGCCTCCATCACCAACCAAGGAGGCCAAATTCCTCCAGAGAGACAGGCTTTCATACAGAGATTTAGTAGAAAGTTATTTTCGGAGTGATCCCAGGAAAAGACTTCAGAAGAGTAGGTAAGTAAGACACGCAGAGAAGTCAGTCAGTCCAGGGTGGTGAATGAGTAAGTTGCGGCAGACCGGTGCTGCAGGGCACTCTGGGAAGCTGCCAGCCTGTACTGCAGAATCGCCCCACTTGAGAGGAGGAGCTGGGGTATTTCTATATATATACCCATCTGCCATCTGCTGAGAGGTGTTCCTGAAGAGACAGCCTCCCTGGAGTTTCCTGTCTATAGTGTGTAGACTGCACTCCTTGCTGATGCCAGAGAGAGGGGGGGAGTACAAGGTACACTCAGTCAGTGTGTAAGAGGATGACAAGCACTAAGATCATCATCTGTGGGCACAGGCAAGGACTGTTACAGATGGAAAGATTATTCAAGGGGAAACCAAAAAGAAAAATGGTATTCTTGCTGCTGGCTAGGCTACTGCCCCCAGCTTTCACAGCTTACCCTCCAAGCTTACCTTTGTGTTAAATGAGAAAATGTTGTTTTGTTTCATCTCTTGTCACCTTTGCTATTGTTCATATTTCAAACCTCATCCCTCATGGTGCATCAGTAATAACAATGATTTTGATGACAAAGGTACCCAGCACATCTTGCACATCCATCCTTGGAACCACTGACTTGGTCACTATCCACTTCCCACCACACAAAACTACACTTTATGACAGAAGAGCCATTTCTAGCTTATTCACTGCCTAGTACAGAGGTCCTCGACAAGTGGATCACGACCCCCACAGGGATCTCATATCTGACATAAATACTAAGATTCACAGCAGTAACAACTTTGCAGTTATTAAGTAGTGACAAAATAACTTGATGGTTGAGGGTCACCACAACATGAGGAACTGTATTAAATGGTCACAGCATTAGGGAGGTTGAGAACCACTGCTCTAGTACCTAGTAAGGTGTCTGGTTCATGGAAGGCTCTTAGCAAAATACCGATCAAGTGAATGGCTAAGTGAAAGACACGGGACACACAAGCGAAGACCAAGATTTCAAAGATGCCAGTCTTGGTCTCACTAGAGGTTTTCTGCCTGTGTCTTATCTGTTACCTTAAAAAAAAAAAAAAAAAGGCTAGAGGCCAATCATATTCCACAGTGCAGTTTTGTGGGTCAGAGGACAACTTTCAGGAGTCGGTTCTTGCTTTCCATCTTACTTCTGCTTCTGTCTGTATACTGCAGGTTAGCTAGCCTGTGAGCTTCCTGGAGATGCTCCAGTCTGTCTCACATTTGCTCATAGGAAGGCTAAAAATCACAGATGCATGCCACGACCTCTGGCATTTTAAGTGGGTTCCAGGGATCATACTCAGACCCCTGGCTTGCAAAACAAGTGCTTTTACCTACTGATGAGCTGCCCCCTTTTTCTTTAAGACAAGACCTTGCCATGGGGCTCATGTTTGCCTTAAACTTCTCGTCTGTCTGATTCACCAGTGCTGGTATTAGACAATTAATACCATACCTGACTACTTATAGCTCTTAACCTATCTATTACTGTGTAAAACTGAATTGCTAGTTAGTAAGTGACTGAAAGAAGCCAATGTAATATTGGAGGACGAGAACCTTGGCAAAGAGAAAGCTAGGTGGTATGCAGCAGCGAATCAAACTGAGGCACTGACACAGAGCCTTGTCACTAGGGATAGTGACAGCATTTTACCTACGGTTCCTGTCAAATCAATGATACTTTATGTAGTAGGCTTCCTTTGTAGACTGTCCCCCAGTGTGACTCTGGAAAGGAGGCTTTGTGCTTCTTTTCCTGCCATCCAACACTATGGGAAGATATCCTTAAAGTACCCTTGTCCCCACCACAGTGGCATTCCCCTGGGGACTGTTTAAATAGAAGCTAATGTGAAAGACGGTTGGATGCTGCAGAGGGCCAGGTTACAGCAGTGGGCTAAGAGCCTACACAACACAGGCACTGCACAGTGTCCTAAGGGTGTGATAAATGTCATCTGTAGCTTTACAGCTTCCAGAATGAGTTTGCAGCACAGAATTGACAATTGTCTTTTTCCCCCCTTAGTGCAAGTTTTTATCACTGATAGTTGGTCTCTGGGAAACCCATACGAATTCAGTTTTAAGCAATTGCCTTTACTATCAACACTTACAATGAATTTCCCACTAGGAAACTTCACAATGGCTCTGTAAATAAATGAGTATGCAAATTAAATGTGCCTCCTGGGTGGGCATCACTCTATCTCCTCAGTGCTGAGTGTGACCACAGGATGTCCAATGGCATCTGGGGTCCTGGGGTACTACTAATGAGAGAATATCATTCATGCATTTGTTCAATAGGCAGCTATTGGAGTGGTTAATATGTTTTAGGCACTGGATAGTGGAAGCTAATACCATATGAATAATAACACACAGTAAGGTATAGTTTGCTGTGGTTGGGGATAAAAGGACTGAATTTTAAGTGTCCTTTTAGAATGCGCTTATTGAGGAAGGACTGAGCAACTTCACCCCCAGCCACCAGTTCAACATTCTGCTTTTTCCATCATTCTTTTTGGCACTCCACGCCCTTGGTATATCACTTTATTACTCTTTGTGGAAAAATCCTGCTCCTATTTTAAGGCTGTGGCAAATGATGTTGGAAGCCCAGCTATAGTTATTCTCCTTTGCTCTGTGTCTGCAAAATCTTACTTAGGGAAAAATGGCAACATCGCATGGATATGAAGCCCTAATCATATGAAGCCTTGATTGACACAAGCGTGATATCTAATTCTCATTGGCTAGCTAGTTTATTTCTCACATGGAAGTATAACATTCTACGAGTAGGAAGAAATGTTTCTGTGCAAAAACTTTTCATCGTGGAAGGCTACGAACCAAGTCTTTTGCTTTCTTAACAAATAAAAGGCATGGATTTGCAAGGGGGTGGGGTGGGGATATGGGAGAAGGAAGAGGGAAGGAGCAATGATACATTTTAGTTAAAAAAATAATGATGGAAGATTGGGGAAGTCATTTGTTCCTTGGCAATGTCTCTCGGGTGCCGGAGACCCCGAACCTTCCCTGGGTACCACATCCTCTGATCCTCCTACCCAGCAGCTGATTTTAGATTTTGTATAGTGGCTGAGCAATGCCATCGTGTATTAGGGCTTTTCCTGTTTCCACTTTGCCTCCCTCTAGCATCCTAGTGTGTTGCCTTATGGCCTTTAATCTAAATAACACATTCTCCTGTAACTGCTCATGGTACAAAGGAGTGACAGGTTTTCACAACATTCCTCATTTATTCTTAGAATCTAGACATCAACTATGAGGTCTTAACTGATAAAAAAAAAACAAAAAAACAATAACAACAACAACAACAACAACAACAACAACAAACAGATCAAATACCCATTGGAAGAGCCAGGGCAAGAATGTCCATGAGAATATGACCAAAACAAAAGCAAAACACCCACAAAAAGGGAAGTAAACATTTTGCTCACCTTTAAGAAGAGGAGGAAGCTAAGGAGCAAGGGGATTTTGTGAGCAATCTGGATGCCAGGATAAGATACGCATTGCTTGCGCATTCATGTCTTCAAAAAGCAAGAAGATGGTAGGATTACATTGGACCTGTATCTTCTAAGTACAAGCGACACAGCAGTGCATGTGTTATCAGGAGAGCAGAGTTCAGAGGAAGATAGTGAACCTGTGAAGGTAGGAGGAGCATGAAGAATGAGGACTCCAAGGTATTCCAGACCTGGCCCAGTTCTGCTGGCCCTGCAAAGGCTCATTGGTTCCTTTTAGAGACTACATCAACATCCTTCCAGCTTGAACTCTGTCCCCTGTATCTCCTCTGCTAAGGGTCAGGAATGGTAAGTAACTGTGTGCAGCTGGGGGCAGTAGACACTTCATTGCAAGGCTCTGTTTAATTAAATTCTCTCTGAAGCAATGTAGCCTGTGAAGAGTCAGCAAACCTCTGCTCTCTTAAATCACAAAGCAGCCCTATGAAGAAATGAGAGGCTTGCCATTTGGCCAGCTTCAGTATTCCTCTGGAGTCTGCCAGGATTTCTTAAGCTGGAGGTAGACATGGAGATAGATAGTTGCGGTCTGGTGTGGAGACATCTTCTGTAGATATTGGCAGTGTCACTACAGCTGTCCATCTTACAGACCAAGCAGAGCAAAGATTTGCTCAGAGAACAGGTCTTTTTCTCAAGGAATCCTTGCACATTTACTATGCATCAGCACCTTTCTGGATGCTGGATACTCCACAGGGAGTGAGCCATTGTCGACAGAGTTGATATAGCAATAATCAGCATTGAGAGTAATCATTGATCTGATGAGTAATTCTCTTCTCTGTGCATTGTTTCAGGCTGGTATGTCCATCAGCTTATCACACCATGGTGGTGTCAGCATAGTCAGAAATCATACACAGTAGTTGACATAGCCTGGTGCACAAAGTGGAAACAGTCCTCCAATGGCTTTAGATATCTGGGCTTGTCCTTTCTACCACACTGTATTGGTTAAAGAAGTCCTTGAGCCATGCCAGAGTCTAAGAGTGGGTGAATACCCTGTTTTTTGAAAGGAGAGGAATCAGATTGCATTGTGGATGAGTCAATGGCACCAGGAATACTGTGGCAATCATGGTGCAAAATAGAACAATGACAGAACACCTAGTAAGTGGACCTCTAGCCAGGGAGGGTATCCATAGTAGCTACTGTGAAGGTTCACAAAACATGGAATTCATCCTGGTTTGCAATGTGATTCTGCCAATTGTATCACTGCTGTTTCTGGACTACTGTGTTGCTTCAAACAAAATAAGTCTACTTATTTTTCTTATGCCAAAGGACTGAGTTTTGAATTATTTAGCCTTTGAAATCTGAGGTTCAAGTTGCACATACACATTGGCTATATGACTCAGGATTTTTGTATGTCAGAGCCTGAGCCTCCAGCTGGAAACAGGAAGGCTATTTTCATACCATTAAAAACTGGCTAGATGTTGGGAGATTAAAAATAAGATAATGAATGTTCATTGTCAGAGTGAGGTCTTGTCAGTTTGCCTTGCTTGTCTTAAGCGTGTCTTTATTCTCTCTTGAGGGAAATGGGAGAGGAACATCTGTTTAAGGAAGACTGGGTGACAGTTGCTAATTGGGCTTGTCCCCAACCTCACCTCTGAGAATTCACAGGGTTAAATGAGAGCATCTGCCACATCTCCTCTCACCCTTATTCCTACCTCTTATAGATCAAAAATGCACATGTTTTCACACTCAGCAGCAGTAAAGATGGGAATGATCCTCACAAGTCTCTTAGAGAGTTTATTACATCTTCCATCTGTTCGTGGTTGGAAGAAAGCAGAGACCAAGCTTAATTCTTATGATCTGACCTAGTGGTATGCCATAGCAACCACACCCATGAGCAAATGGGCTCAGTTTGTTTGCTAGACTTACTTGATCTGTTTGGAAGTTAGGGAAGAATCTTATGGCATGGAATACTGAAAATGACCATTAGCCAGCATTCTGCCTTTGGTCTAGG
>JADRCC010554539.1:0-10625 GCA_019843855.1 Hylomyscus alleni | reverse complement strand
CATGTCTTCCTTCCCTTCCTCTCCTTCCCATCCTCCTCCATTAAAATGTCCCACAGGAGCTGTCCAAAATGGCGGCTCCTATCAAAATGGTGGCACCATAACGTCTCCTCTGCCTGCTGCCTTCACAGGAGCTGTTCAAGGTGGCGACCTTTCCTGCCTCAGTCTACAACTTTTGTGAAACACCACTGCAGGAGCTGACCACAGTCGCAGCACATTCTCTCCAGCCCCAACCCCCAACCCCAGCAGCCGCACAGAGATGGTGCTTCAGCAAATGCTGGCCCCAGTCAGAAAGGAATTCCCACCCTAACCCACAGGCCAGATGCAGTGAAAAAACAAACAAACAAAAACAACTCTCCACCAATCCATGAGCAGTAAAACCCACCAATCCATGAGCAGTAAAACCCACCAATCCCTGACCATCCCACAAACCCCAACAATCACAAGCAGGAAACTCTCTTGAAGAGGAAAATCCACCAATCCCGAGGAGCTACACTACCTCAGAAATCCTATATAATTCCCTACTGTCTGCTCCCAGGAGCAAAGGGCAGCCATGCCTGGATTTGTCCCTCTATACTTTGCACCCTCCAATAAATCTTTATCGTGAGATGTTTCTGTCTGGTGTGACAAAACGAAGAGAAGGAGCAAGGCTGAAGCGCCTCAGCTCAGCTGCGGATACCCTCTCCTGGAAGCTGCAATGCCTCTGCTGAGGAGGTTTTGTCTCAGAGCTATGTGGTCCCATGTGTCAGGAAACCCTTCCACTGGAACACTGTCCCACCCCAGAGCTGTGTGTTTCCTGAGCTTCCCCGTCTCACGATGCTCTTCCACTGGTACACTTTCTTCTCAAGGAAGCCGTGTGGTTCCTGAGCTGTATGGCCCCCAGGATAAACTTGCATCCATAGCAGAAACACTTACAATACCTCACACAGTTCACTTTAGGATAACATTGTAAGCACATTCTCCTATGAATGCTCCTGTCATTTGGACATCTTATGTCCCTGAAAGGTTCCCTTACGGGGAGTTCATTCTGTAGGGGATGGTGCTGGAGTGGTGGAACCGTTCAGATGTACGGCTTAAAGGACGATAATGACAGGACATGGGAGCTGCACCCTGATGAATGGACTGTTGCTGTACTTCAGGAACAGGTCGCCTCTAGAGAAGACTTGTTTCCATGGGAACAGGATGTTATAAAATAATGAGCCAGGTCTTTTGTTACTCTCTCTCTTCCTGGCCCCACTCAAGTGAATTCTGCCTGTGGACTTTCCCTTGACTCTTCTTCTATGTGAATACTCAACCAGGGTTCTAACCAGCTTGCCAGGACTATGATATCCCCATCTCAAACCCTAGGCACTAAGCTTTTGAAGGAAATAAAATAGTTCATTTTATGAAGAAATTAGTCTAAGGTATTCTGTTATAAAAAGACACAATGAACATACAGAATTTAAAATATCTCCAAGCTTATTACCGTCTGTTAAGAGAAGATTTGACAAATATTTTAATATTCCTTTTACCTTTAATGTTTCTGTTTTCTGCATGACCATGTGAAAGAAATAAAAGCTATAATGCAAATGAAATAAAATGCAGCATGCATGGAGGGACACATGAGGAACAAATGATTTCTAAAATCCTGAATGCATAAAGAAACAACTTTGTTACAACTCTGCAGGAAAGAACACTACAATATGCATATAAAATATTCACCCATAGCACTATATAAGGTAAATATAAAATTTTTAAAAGTGGAAAGCTAAATTAAACATTCCTTGAACTAATCTAGGAAAATGTCAGAAACAATAAATACAAACGAGAGGAGAGAGGGGACCAAAAGCCACCCAAGTGCTCCAGTCACTGCAGTTGTCCTGTTCTTGCCCAAACCCCACTATTATTTACAAATCATCCCCCCCCCCCGTCCCCTGTCTTCTCAGGTAAGGGGCATGGATAAGGCCCATTGCATAGTCATGAACATGGTACTGTGTTTACTTAGGCTCAGAAGTTAGGAAAAGACACAGAGGATGTTCTACCTCATAGCCTGTCCTGCAACGCTAAAATGGTTTTCTAAAGAATAAAACTTCTGGGTCTAGAAAGATGGCTTAAAGTCGTGTTTCTCAACCTTCCTAATGCTGCAACCCTTTAATATAATTCCTCATGTTGCAGTGGGCCCCAACCTTAAAATTATTTTTGTCTGCTACCTCAGAAGTAATTTTGCTATTGTTATGAATCATAATGTAAATATCTGTGTTTTCTCATAGTCTTAGGCAACCCCTGTGAAATGGTCATTTGATCCCCAAAAGGAATCCTGACCCACAGGTTGAGAACTGCTGGCTTAGATTTAAATGTTGTTTTTAACTTTACCCCGGCTGTATGAATATACAGCTTGGGTTGAACTCAGAGTGCTCCTTTCTCTGTTCTCTCTATTCCTAGGCCTAGTTCTGGAAACTTCTAGCCTCTGTACAATCAAATCTCCCATAAATCTGACTCTTGAAGGCTTCAGCTTCCAGCCTTCATCAGCTAACCTAGGCCTAGAATGTTTCAGCCTCTTAGAATTTACTGCTGAATAAACTCACCCTTTCTAGCTCTTTTTGAACTCTTGCTGGCTGTTCTTGCCCAAACTCCTCTCCAAGCTGATTGATTCAAACCAACTTCTTTGGATTTCTGATTGAATTGCTCTGCTTAGCTTCATACTAGCTTTGGTACTATGTTTTAATCTTCTGGATCCTTCTCATTCTCTGATTCATTCTTTCCTCACTTGTGTCTAGCTTGTCCTGTCTGTCACCTGGCTCTGTAAGACTTCCAGTAAAACTACCACACACACTATTGCCACCTTTTCTCCCTGTGCTGGTCTTAAATAGCCTCTCTTTCCTGTTCTGTTCTTGTGAAAGTTGGGCATAATATATTTCTGACACATGTTGTCAAATCTTTCTCTGATTCCTCACTATGTCTGCTCAATTAGATGTCATTTTCAAACATGTCTGCTTCTCCTACAAATTAAACTTATCTCTGTTGTTAGGGAATTAAGGTGTGTACTAAGAATGAATCTATAATCTGGAGCATGTTGGCTTTCCAGTTGAATCACATAGTCCTAGAAGGTCTATGTGATGTGACCCCTTGCCAGAGCATCCATGTTGTTGGATTAAAATTCCTCTATATTTAGAACTGCTGTGCATAATGCTCTTGCAGCAAACTCCAAGCGGGTTTCCAGCACTCATGAAGAGTGGCTCACAACTGCCTGTGATACAAACCTCAGAAGATCTGGAACCCTTTTCTAGCCTCTATGGACAAACACACACACACACACACACACACACACACACACACACACACACACACACAACACACACACACACACACACACACGTTGTCTTTAAGAGTCAGATAAAGAAACTTCCTATAGTCATTACAATCTTTCTTGCACTTTTGAAGAAAGCAGGTTGAAACTAGAGCTTTCTAGATTTTTAAATTTATTTTAAGATAGACATTTCCTTACTGTTACAAAAAGATAATTATGTAAGCATATGGGAAATGTTATAAATGTGTTTCAAATATTTTTAGGGCCTTTAAATGATATGTAATTAGGTCAAGCTATTCAAATTTACATTTAATTTAAAGAAGTAAACCATAGATATTCAAATTACAACCTTCTGTTGATTCAGTACATGACCAGATTCTTTTTAAAACCTACAGGTATAAATGGAAATGAACTCATTAGCTAATAAGGGTATTAGTTAATAAACCTGCTAGTTCTATAGAATCATTTTTGAATTATTAATTTGAAATCCTGTGTAAGATGCTATAGAGCTAATGGGAATTCTGTGAAGAATCTACACATGGTTATTTATGAATATTTAGCATTGTATGCATAGTAATATACATTTCCTAATTCTTCCTACATATGATCTTAATCAAAATCTTCTCAGACTTTTGAATTCTCATGATGTAAATTGGATGTTTATAAACTAAAGTTTACATCCCTCCTTTTAGTTACTTCATTGTGATTTAAAATAATGAATTTTAAGGATGATTCAATTGCTATAAAAATCTTGTTCATCTAAAACCACAGGCCAACACCAAACCAACAGTTTTGTAGTACTTGTCTTGAAACTATCTTGAGAAAACACTGAGAAAATCTTTTAAGTCCATGTCAATGGACAATGATGGTTGACTGGTGGATCAGTGACCATTCCTTTTACCAAAATCTGGGAGCAATAGCTTCAATAATTGAAAAACAAATGGCTCTAAACCCTCTTCAGAATGAGTCATCTAGATCTGCACCACTGCTACACACCCACACCACTGCTACACATTCACAATGACATTCATCCGTGCCCTTATGGAAAAATCTGAAATGCTCCGGGGAGCATTTTCTCCCAGGGAGAAAAGTCAAGGTCAAAACTGTGTGGACATTTGCTCAGAATGTTAGTGGTATGGCAGTGGTGCTTTGATCCTGAAATATTCATGTGATGCTTGGAGGAACACACACAGGAGGGCCAAATTCAGCCTTAAGCCATCAATAGAAGCTTTGCAAGGTGAGCTGTGCCTCTGAAGAGATGGTCATTTCTCTTCTTCCTGTAGTGTTCATAAGAATATAGACTAACATGTCTTCTCTAACAATATTTGTGTGTGTGTGTGTGTGTGTGTGTGTGTGTGTGTGTAGACTAAAAACATGTCCTGTAGTATGTGCTTATTCATTTTCCTGTTTAGTTTTAGTATGCTTTTTGTTTGTTTGTTTTGTTTTATTTTTCAAAACAGAGTTTCTCTGTATAGCCCAAGCTGTCCTGGAACTCACTCTGTAGAACAGGTTGGCCTCGAACTCAGAAATCCGCCTGCCTCTGCCTCCCAAGTGCTGGGATCAAAGCCTGTGCCATGACCCCCTGGCTTAGTCTGTTTTTGAGATAGGCTTGTCTCAAACTCATTATGTAGCTGTGAGTAAACTTGAACTCCTGATCCTTCTGATTCCATCTTCAAGAGAGCTGATATTATAGGTATGCAGCATTATACTTGGTCTATGTAGTACTGGATACTGGAGATTGAACCCATAGCTTTGTGTGTGTGTGTGTGTGTGTGTGTGTGTGTGTTAAATGAGCACTCCAGCCCACATGTGTTAATTTTTAATGCATTCTGTTATAATCATAAAATTAAAAACTGGAGATAAAACTTATCAAAGAAACAAAACAATGATGTTGTGTAGTGTTTATTATGACAAGAACGACATGAGAGTAACTATTTACATCATACTACAGGCAAGTAGCATATTCTAAGTCATTATAAGTAAGCACCAACAGTAAGACTCAGTGGGTCAAAAGCTTTGCCACACAACTGAGTTATCCCAACACCCACATAAAGAACCAAACACAAAGGTGTGCATCTGTAACTTTAACTCTATGGAACATGAGACAGGAAGGTCCCTAGGATGCATGGCTGGCCAGTCCAGCCTAGTTACTGTGCTCCCAATTTAATGAGAGACCCTTTCTACAAAAAATAAGGTAACACAGGGCTAGAGGAATTGATTAGTGATTGTGTTGTGCTTGTTGCACAATTATGAGAACCAAAGTTCAGGCCTCAACACACACATTGTAAGCTGGGCAGCTTGAAAATAAAACCTAATTACACACACACACACACACACACACATACACACACACACACACATACACACACACAAATATGCAAAAACAACAAAGAAAGAATAAAGAATATATATGCATACACACACACACACACACACACACACCCCATGTAACAGGAAAACCATCCATTCTATTATCATGGTCCCTGAGCTAAGTGGGATTTTCCTTGTTTTGCTTATGGGTCCTGCGTTATTGTTTTCACACTGACAATTAATTTGTGCTTCAGTAATGTACTTTCAGCTTGTCATGTTACATGGTTGAGCAGAGGAAAGCATAATGTGTAACTGGAGTAAGGCCTTTTCTGCATACAAAGCAGGACTCCATAGGATTTTCAAGGTGGGTAATGGGCTGTGAGGGATGAAATATAAATAACTCTAATGATGCTTCTCTCCTTCACTGCCCAAACCACTTACTCAGAGTTTTGTTAATCATTCATTACCAAAACACTCTCTTCATTATTATGTTCAACAGGTTGTACAGATTTAATAGAAAATACTTCAAAGCTTTGAAAAACTGCCTGAAACATAGTTTAGATCTACTGGTAAATACAGTGAGCCTATACTTTTCTAATTTTAGAGTTTGATTTTGAACATTTGATGAAAATTATGTCTTAGAGGTAGCAGACCTGATCTGATGTCATCTGGCTTTCAACCTTATCAGGGGTCATCTGGCTTTCCTCAACCCTAGCATGTGTTGGTGGTGTACTTTCTGGGAGACAGGATATGGGAAGATGATCCAGTGAATTACTCTAAGATAATTGCCCAGAGAATAGTTCTATTTGATGACTTTTGTCAAAATTGGATTGATTTATTTTTTATTAACTCAATTCAAAAACATTGAATGCCCTAGTGGGCTTACTAATGAAAATAAATGACCAAGAAATACTTGTACGTAATTCTTGTTTTTGCTGACCAAGAAAGGTCATGTTTCTCTAAATTTGTGTTCTCTCTTAGAACAGTCACAATCACAACACAGAGGCTGAGTGCACTAAAGTGTGGAAAATTGTGCCTGTGTTGAAGTCACCATTCCCATGAGAATTATGATTTTGTGACTGAATATGAGCATCTAGGATTTTACATACATACACATGCAAGGAAACAAAAGCAAAGCAAGGCAAGCAAGCAAGCAAACAAATTAGAAGAGAGAGTTAGAGAGATGACTCAGTGTATAGTGATTTTCCAGAGGACTCATTTCCAGTGTCCATACCAGGCAGATTGCAACTTGTAACTCCAGCTCCAGAGGACTCTAACAATCCAACACTCTTTTTTGGCTTCCTATGGCACACATGCACACAGATATACACATACATAATTTTTAAATTGTTTTGTAGATTATAATATAATTGCATCATTTTCTCTTCCATTTCTTCCCTTCGAATCTTCTTCTGTCCCCATCTTTGCCAGCTTTCAAACGTATAGCTACTTTTTTCTTTAATTGTTGTGATATACATATATGTAAATATTCCTAAATATGTAAATGTAACATGTTCAGTATGTACAGTTTTACTTGTATGCATGTTTTTCAGGACTGGCCACTTGCTATTGGATAACTAATTGACGTGCTGTTCAGTGGGAAGACTATTTCTCTTGCTATCAGCATTTCTTAGCTGCAAGTAGTTCTTTGTGCAGTGAGAAGACCTTGTGAACTTTCCCCACCCACAGCAGCATGTCTATTGATGATGTTTTTGTTCAGCTCATGTTTAAGCAGTCCTACTGATGAGATGCTATGGGAGTAGCTTCTGACATTCCCAGGAGACACCATCTCACAGCAAACTCCCTATTCCTCTGGCATTTACAATCTTGAGACCCTCTCTTCTGCAATATTCCTGGGCTTTAGATGTAGTTGTATTTTAGATATATCATTGAGACTGGCCTCTACACCTGCATTTTGATTGGTTGGAGATTTCTGTAATGGTCTCCTTCTATAGCAAAGAGAATTTTCCTTGATGAGAGGTAAGGACTACACTTGTCTGTGGGTATAAAGGCAAATATATAGCATATAGTTAGGAATTGTGCTGCTTTAGTAGAATGGTGGTTATAGGTTCTTCAGGATTCATGACTTCAATAGCCCTGGGTAGTAGGGTAGAGTTTCAGTACCAGGCATCGTTTCCAGCTTATCGAGTAGACTTTAAGTCCAATTAGAGAGCTACTGGTTATAAGCAAGTTATGTGAACTGCTACTGAACTCTTAGGCTTACTGTATCATGCTGGTTGCTGTGGTTCATAGACATCATAGCTGGATGAACTAATTGTAGCTTCCCTCTTTTGGGATGATACCTTCAGGTATCACGAAAGCTAGTCCTAAGGGAGGAGGATTTCAGTTCAGCGATAGTTTAGGAGATTCTGAGCCCTGTGTCTGAAGTTGTTCTCTTCAGCCACAGGGACTTACCTTCCACCTCTGTGGGCCAAGCAAGGGTAATAGTGATGAACAGTAATAGTTGAGGAGATTTTTGGACAGCCCATGCCAACAACTCAAAGGCGGCCTTCTCATGCCTACTATTGGGTTTTTGTTAGATGGTCTATAGCTCTTGTGGGAGCATTGCTAACCTAGAAGGGAAATTTTCATTCAAACTATAAATGTATGATTATATGAAGGTTTACATGTATTATAGGTATTTTAGAAAAGATAACTAGTTAATACACAATGACTCCTTAGAACTTTTCAGACATCCTTACTGTTATTTTATCTTCCCCCATCTTTCTGTATCTATTTCTCTCCTCCCCTTCTCCCAATTAGAGGTCTCCTTTCCCATTTACCCAATCAGATAGCTTGTGCCCTCTTATTCCACTCTCTTTTGATCTCCTTCAAACAGAAAAAGAAAAGAGAAGATAAATTTTGTAGAAAAAAATACCATATTCTTATTTGTGTAATAATATAATCATTATTTTAGTTATAAATTTTTTTTTTAAAAAATGCAACTTTAGCTGAATGGCCTTTAAAACCATGAATTGCAGTTAGTGGTGTTCATTTCCTATTTTGGGTGATATTTGGTCACAATCCGCCAGACTTCACGCTGTGACAAGCATAGGTATTTGTGTTTTCAGAATCCAGTAAATAGCATTGCTTCAGGGTTATGTTAATCCTCCAAAGGATCGCCAAATTCTCTTGTTAGTCAAGTTCACTTTCTAAATTATTTTATTTTATTATCACAATTTCATGTCCTGTGGATAACAACAATTTTTAAATGCATTCCTTTGTTCTTAGTTATTTCTGAATAGTTATAATATAAAACCAATAAAAGCTTTCATTGAGTGATGAGTGACAAAATGCAAAGAAGATGGATTATATTTTTATTTATGTTTTATATAAATATTAATGGATATTAGCTTCTTTTTATCTCCAATAATTTGTATTTTTACTCATTTTACATCTCTATCACAGCCTCCCCTCCCTCCTCTTACCTCAGTCCCACCCTTATGAATCCCTCTTGGAATTGCCCCCTCCCCTTTGCCTCAGAGAAGCCAGAGACCCCTTAGGTACCACCCCACCCTGGAACATCTACTCACAGTAGGACTATGCATATCTTCTCTCACTGAGGCCCAAGTACAAGTAGGGGATAGTCCAGAAAGGGGTAAGGGGGTCCAATGGCAGGGAACAGAGACAGACACAGCCCCTGCTCCACTTGTTAGGAGTCCCACATGAAGACCAAGCTGTGCATTTGCTACAAATGTATAAGGGAGTTCTAGGTCCCTCCCCAGCATGTTTCCTGGTTGGTGACCCAGCCTCTGTGAGACCCCATGGGCCCAGGTTAGTTGACTCTGCAGGTCTTCTTGTTGTTTCTGATTCCTACTACTTGCTCAATTTTATAGGCCACTCTCCCACAAGACTCCCTGACTATCTGCATATGAATCCATTCACTGCTAGATGAAGCCTCTCAGGAGACAGTTATCTAGGCTCCTGTCTGAAGGCATAGCAGAGTATCATTTATAGGGTCAGATGTTGACTCTCTCATATGGGATGGGTGTTAAGTTGGCACAGTCCATTGGTTGGCTGTTCCCTCAGTCTTCGCTTCATTTTTATCCCTGTATATCTTGTACGCAATAATAATTTGGGGTTGAAGTTTTTGTGAGTGGACTGCTTCTTAACTGGAAGTTCAGTAAAGAATTTCAAATTTTTTGTCTCATTTTTGGGGAAGCAACATGAATCAAGAGGATACATCAGAATGGTATAAGAGAAACTGAGATGTAAGTCAAGCCTAGGGTGCCAATGGATGGGGACAATGGTAGAGTCAGAGAAAGGGATGAGGGGATTGTGTCTGAGGAATATACCACTGTAGAGGTGAAAGTCACTGTGTGCTAGGACATTTATAATTGCTTTAAAAGCCTCCTTGCTGAACTTGTACAACCAATTGGATAAAGTAAATTTTGACAGAGAAATGAGAGCTGATAGTGTAGCTCATCACTGAGGCTACATTTCTTCTGCTAGCTTGAGGTGTCAGGGTTAGATCCACAGCAAAACAAAAAAAAGAAAATTGCAAACTTATATAAAAAATAATTCAAAACTCTATAACCAAATGCTTTTCATTTTGTTTAAAACTTTGAAAAGGAAAAATGGCATAGTAAGGAAAATAAATGACACTATAACCTTATCTAGGCATGACGTTAAAAATTAAAATTAGAGAATATTTATAAAGCTGATAATAAGATAATAATAATAAGTTGAAAGAAACTTCTGTTTGACAAAACAACAAAGGGAGAGCTTAATTTAGTTGTGATATACTACATATGTATAGAATGTATACATATATACACATATGTATATACTTTGTTATTTATATCATTATATTAGATTTTATAGGATAATCAGTGTTGTATCTATCATTATCAATTATACTAACCATTTTGCCTATATTGATGGATAAACAGGTAATGTATTCAAGCAAACTCTACTTTTCCATACCCATGGCTTTTAATCCTTCTTTCTGTCCATGGGAACTCTGTCCTTCTTCATGGGAGTGACTCACTTTTCATATGTACTAAAGCTTATTTCTGGGGTGATTTTTTTT
>JADRCC010554535.1:0-18969 GCA_019843855.1 Hylomyscus alleni | reverse complement strand
TAAATAAATAAATAAATAAATAAATAAATAAATGAAAATGCAAAGAATTAAAAAAATAAAAATAAAAAATGTATTCCTTTTACTTTAAGCGTGTAATATGGCTGTTTCATATCTCCACTTCCCTTTCCTCCCTCCAAACCCACCCATATCCCACTACTACCTCAGTCTTACATTCATGGACTATTTTTCATTACTTATTTATATACGTATGTATTGCTTATATAAATATAGCCTGTTCAGTCTATATAATGTTATCTGTATGTCTATCTTCAGAGTTGATCATTAGTATTTGATAACTAATTGGTGAGTTCTTCTCTGTTAAAGACAGTTTCTTTTACACTCAGCATTGCTTAGCAAGCTGCCTGTTGTTCTTTTTGTAGGATTGCTGCCTTGTAGCCTTTCTTTATCCACTTTAACACACCTATTGCCTTTGTTCAGCTCATGAAATAGTATTTGATTCTATTTAATAGTGTAACATTTTATAATATATTCTTAAATATGACATGTTTCATCTATTTAATATTACTTTTATATACGTTTTCAGAACTGATCATTTGGCATTGGATAATCAGTGAATGTGAACTTTTCGAACTGTTTTACAAAATAATTGCAAAGTCAACTGAAAGGCCCTTACAACTGTCTTCCTACAGCATCAACATTTAGTAACTTGGCAAGATTGATATTTATGTTTTATAGATGAAACCTTCATGGTTTTGATATTTTTTCTTAGATACCTAATATCATTTTAATGATCAAACATTTGTCCAGATTTCTATTTTGTAACTACAGGTATATTTTCCTTAAACTATTCTAGGATGTGATATCTAGAGTCTCTTAGATGGTACTAACAGAGCCAGCAAACCAGTGCATGAATGGTGCATACAAAAGCATCTATAATTATTCTTACACAATCATCTGTACCTATAATAAACCAACTGTGAGTATAGTAATATGCTCCTCTAATCCATTACAATGGTGGTCAGATAGCCTCCATAGCCCCTGTACTGCTTACTCTTTCAGAAGTTCCAACAGCAAGACAAGTTTCTGTTTTGTCTTGCTTTTGATAGGGCCTCCTTGTGTATCATGGGTAGTTGCAAGCTCATAATTGTCCCACCTCTCTCTTTTCATCGGTGCTAGCAAAGGGATTCACAATCATATAGAACTGAAGATTCTTTTAGAAAAAGTACATATGCAAAATGATTTCCTTATACCTATGTGTACATCAATTCATATATGTAATGACACTTCTATATATTAAATAAATACTTATAAGCTTGACACTAAAATACTTTTGCAACCCCAAATACATGAAAAGTTGTATAATTTATTCAATGTGGCTATTTTGTTGGTTCTATATATTATAATTGGAAAAGGCCCCAAAGTTATAATGTTCGACAGATAAATAAATGCATAAATATATGGATGAATAATGGCAACAGAAATCAAGATGAAAATACTGAATACTATATGAGTGATTTAGATCAGTGTTTTTCAACCTTTCTAATGTTGTGACCATTTATGACAAGTCCTCCTGTTGTAACCTCCTACCATAAAATTATTTTAATTTCTACTTCCTAATGTAATTTTGCTACTCTTATGAATTGTAATGTAAATATCTGATATACAGAATATCTTATATGAGATTTCTATGGAAGGGACATTCAATCCCAAGAGAGGTTGCCACGCAGAGGTTGGGAACTGCTGATATGGATGTAGAAAAATCTGATAACCAATGTAGGTAGTTCAGTAGCTAGATATAGAATTCCCTTCATACTGTATGGAATAATTAACCTAAGAAAGATTAAAGACTTTAAAACTAATATGACCTTATACAAATGCTTAATGAATAGAAAAAGACATAACTCATGCCACTAATGATTCAATATAACTTAATCAATAGCATAAATATAATTAATTTCTTTTAGTGGTCAAAGTAACAAGTGCAATTTCTACAGATCAAGGGTAGTTATAAAAAAATAATATTCCCCTAAACTCACAGATACATATTTATATTATTACAAAGTTAAGAACAAATAGGAAAATTATTTGTTTTTTAAAAAATGAAGGTATATGAGTCACCGATTAGGAAAGGAACAATTTGAGATACCCGTTAAACACCTAAAATAGGGCCAGCATTTCCAATATTCTGGAAAAGATCCTAAAATTAATATACTGCTACACTGAAAAATAAATGGGAAAATATATTTTTACTAGAGAATTTACTTTTTCCTTTAATTTTTATCTATTGTTAGATCCTAATTTACAAGGTATATGTATTATATGTATGTGTGTTACATGAGATAAGCAACATTGCATTTTAAAGTAGAATTTAATAAATTATGGGCACATTCTTTCATAAAATACAAATTAAAATAAATTCACAGTGTGTAAACATGAAATAACACTCAGCCAGTAGGGATAACTTTGGCTATTTAGGATTAAGTCAGTAAAAGCTATTCATAGGAACTTAAAATTATGTGATAAATAACTTTAAATGTGCATGCATTTTATTTAGAGTTGTACTTCTAGGAAGTTAAACTAAGGAATTAATTTTAGAGTTTGGAGATGTTGCTTTAGAACTCTCAATCAGTATTATTCATAGTCCATTTACTGTAGTCACACGATACGGTGAAACTCTGTTATTTACCAAAGCTGGACTAAACATAATGATATAAAATCATCAAAAGAAATAAAAACTGTTGAATAACAAGGATATAAAAAATAACTCTATTGTGCTAGAGTGATGGCTCAATGGTTAAGAATGCAGGGCGGTGGTGGCGCATGCCTTTAATCCCAGCACTTGAGAGGCAGAGGCAGGCAGATTTCTGAGTTCGAGGCCAGCCTGGTCTACAGAGTGAGTTTTAGGATAGCCAGGGCTACTCAGAGAAACCCTGTCTCGAAAAACCAAAAAAAAAAAAAAGAATGCCGACTGCCCTTCCGAAGGTCGTGAGTTCAAATCCTAGCATCTGCATGATTGCTCACAACCATCCATAATGAGATCTGATACTCTCTTCTGGAGTGTCTGAAGACAGCTACAGTGTACTTACAAATAGTAAATAAATAAATCTTTAAAAAATAATTCTATTATTCAAAGTCATAAAGAAAATGATGAAGGCCATAAAATATAGAATTAGTTTTATTTTAAATACACACATATATATATGCATATCGACAAGTCTGTGTGCCTCTATGTAACTGTTATCATCTTTTCACTCATCTATGAGTTTGGCATTTTAACATATTTAAGATAAAATTGATATTAAAATAGTTATGAAAAATTTTATTATAAAATATTTTCAACTTACATGGATTTTTCTCATGAAATATAAAAGATTTCATAATCTATAATATTATGTTAATTTGTAATGAGCATATGTGTTTATAGAAATCAGTAAAATGTGAACTAAGGACTATGGGGAATTCCCTTCTTTGGCAATTTTCTTTTTGCAATACAATTTTCGTGAAATAAAAAAAGAACAGCAACCTTGGTGGTTTATTTTCTGCAGAATTAAAGCTTGAGTAACTTTTTTGAAAGTCTGTAGTTATAATCTAAGCCAGAATGGAAAATGGATTTTCATTAACAAAGTTGGACAAGAAAGGCAGGAAGTCACTGGGAGGGAGAAACAACTTTGTGTCCTGCCTGGTGAATGGGAATTAGGTCAAACTGCACACACTCCTTTAAGAACATCACAACACATAAAATTATAACTTGCCTGAGTAATATCAGAAGATTCCCCTATGAACATTTCTAACTCTTCATCATCATATTACTTCTCCTTCGATATGAATATCTCAATCTCACATCCCAAGTTTAGATTTTCTTCCCTTTCTCAACAAATACAGTTTTGTTTTGTTTTCTTTTTTCTTTTCTTTCTCCTTCAGTTTCTCCAATAGTTAAGCAGAGGAGTAATTCTTGTTGGTCAGCTAGCTAACGTCAGGAAAGAAAACGGTTTCCTTATGATGTAAAATCTAGCTCATCTGATTAAACAAACTACAAGAGAAGAACCATACAGAATGTCATGTACAAGAAAGCCTGATCACTCTAATCCACAGTGGAAGATTGTAGTCATACAAATATTCAAAAATTTATGGTACAGCTAAATTTCATGTAGCTATCTATAGTCAGCACCAATAAGAGATAAGACTTCTAGTCATGTGATTTTCTAATGAAAGTAATACTGCCAATAATAGAAAGATGGCACAGAAACTCTCAAACTCCTCTGCATAGGGCATCCTGGAAACTGAGCACTGGAAGTGTGGATAACAGCAGAGAAGTAATAAAAGACACCATCTTATTTGAGGTATTTTCAAAAAAGGATGTATAGTAATAGAGCCCTCTGTGTTTAAGATTATGATCAAAAAATGAGTGAGACAATCTCAATTCCTCTATGATAGTCTCAATCCTTTATTTTATGGTAAAAGAATAATAAACAATCCCATTACCACTCTTGATATGTACTATGTAGCATATTCTATTTACATACTTTGTAATGTATACGAGTAGTGTATTTACATCATATCTACCCTGCTCTCTCTCCAATTTACATCTGTTCCCATATTCCTCCCCTTCCTCTTAAGCTCACAACTTCTTCTATTGTTATTGTTTTACACACACATACATGCACACACACACACACACACATATACACACATAATCTACTGGGAAAATTTAGTATTGTCCTTATGTACATTTATTTAGAATTGATCTCTTAGAGTTAGAAAAGTCTTCAGGAGACCAAAACCTAGAGCACTATTCTCACTTTATCAACCATCAGTTGCTTACAACTCTTCATTTAGTAGTCAGGCCTTGTGATGATTCTCCCATATACATCAGAATGGGAACTGGATATAACCAGAGCTATAAACCTACTGGACAAGTGGTGTATTGGTGTCTTTATAACTTGAGTCTAGTCATATAACATCAATAGAGGTCTTTTCTATAGGATTTATGGAAAAAAAAAAGCCCTTCTTTTCTACTGCATAATCCCACAACTGGACAAATGCAGAGAAGTAAAGGTGAATTTGCAACATTATCTGCTATATTTGTAACATGACCCCAACAATTATGGTTCATGGAACATTGCAAAAGAGGGGCCAGAAAGATTATAACAGAGAACCAGTACACCTGTTGCTAGTTACTGTCTTCTAGACATGGCAAGGATGCTACACCCATGAGATCTCAACAATATAACTATACATGACTATTAAAGTATCACTTGAATAATAATTTAGATGATTTTAAAGATATGAAAATTGTAAAATACAAGAAGATATCTCTACTCTAAATGTGCACATACCCAAACTCATCTATATATGTGCTATTTTTTATCTTTTTATCTTTTCATCAATTACCAAGGAAGTTAGTTATTGTTTACAGATCTATATCCATACCCACATATGGTAATCATGCAAAAATAAATTTTCTGTAGAAAATTCACATTCTTTTGCTTTCCTATCCACCACTAAATTCAGAGACCACAGTCATGAAACCACCTGTTCAGTCCCTCACATTCCTAGTGAAGAGACAGGCCTAGCAGAAGGAGAGGGCTTCCAAAGACATTTTCAAAAGTTAAAAAAAGGACTAGGGATGAGAATAAATATACATCATTATGTTAAAAAGGATCTAAAAATGTCAAAGCCTTCCCATAGAGACCAAGGAAATAACATCTCCCTGCTTCAATGATGAATATTTGACAATTCTTACTCTCTGCTCTGGCATGAGCTTTCTTTGCCAGCAAGACTTTTCCAAAGAGAGACAGCTGGATGGGGAATCCCCAAATGACATCAAGCATTCCCTTGATTGGAAACTTGAGTTTTATCCAATTTCTAAAAGTGAGACACTGTTAACAGGAAGATAGAATGTCTGGTTTTTAAGTTATTACTCACTTGGAAACTGTCTATTAATGCCGCCTCCGTTGTCACTTTGTGCATAGTTCTTTCTTAATACTCATGAGTGACTCAGTTGACAATGAAAGGCAATCATTTTCAGTTTCACTTTTGACTTGTGAACAAACACAGCAGCAGGTAAGCTATAAGATTTCCCACGAGTCATAATGTAAATTCCAGAATCAAGACAAAAATTTAACTTACAATATGGAGATATCCAGTGTTTGGACTGTATGAAGCAATTTTTGCAGCATCAGCAATGTTGTATTATAGGGTCTTGTCCTAAATTTTCTAAATCAGACCTTCAAAGGATTCATTTTTTAGGAGAAATTCTAAACAGGTATGGTTACATTTTTAGGAATATGATACTTGTAGGCAACTGTACTGACTGGTTTTGTGTGTCAACTTGACACAAGCTGGAATTATCACAGAGAAAGAAGTCTCCCTTAAGCAAATGCCTCCGTGAGATCTAGTGGTAAAACATTTTCTCAAATAGTGATTAAAGGGGGAAAGGTCCATTGTGTGTGGTATCACCCCTGGGCTGGTAGTCTTGGGTTCTATAAGTAAGCAAGCTGAGCAAGCCAGGGGAAGCAAACCAGTAAATAACATCCCTCCATGCCCTGTACATCAGCTCCTGCTTCCTGACCTGCTTGAGTTCCAGTCCTGACTTCCTTTGGTGATTAACAGCAGTGAGGAATTGTACACTAAACAGACCATTTCCTCCCCAACTTGCTTCTTGGCCATGATGTTGATGCAGGAATAGAAACCCTGACTAAGACAGCAATCAATTCTGTTCTTCTTTTTTGAGCCATTTACTATTAGTCTTGGAGTTAAATTATTAAATTACCTAATAAACTTATTATTTCAAAATATTTTGAAAATTATTGTCACCATAAAGGAGGTTAGACAGGGTTTGATTATTTTTTGAAATTGAGCCCTTTAAGTCTTTCTGAAGCCCAACCTCATAATAACCCTAGAGTGAAAAAAGAATCCATAGATCTGAACTCTACAATACTCCTAGAAAAAATGTGAAGAACTTGGGATACCTATACCACATAATTGAGAAATGAAAAACCCAACTCAGCACTGATTCTTCTTCATGCATTTTCCAGACCTGGCAGCCTTTCTTCATGCTCCAACTCAGGGGATTTATGAGATCTGTGAAATGTGGTAAAGGATGAAACATTTGCTCAAAATTAAATGCTAAGAGGTGTGACTAGTGAAGTGCAAACACTTGTCTCCCTGTGTAGCAATCTGCTACTGTTTCCATTCCATGTACATTCAGATGCAAGGATTGAGGAGGCCCTGCAGATATAGGGAAACTGCATCAAAGTTCCTTCCTCCAGAGATACACCATATAGGGGCAAAGCAAAGAGGAAAGCAAAAGAACATGCTTCAAGAGTTCTGGACTGAAAAGCAAAAATCTTTTATTTATTTGTTGCCAAGTCTCTATACTAGGAGTATTAGTTGACCATAAACAAGTGGTTTAATTAGCATGTGTAGAAGTATGAGACTGAGCTATAAAGAGTTTTAGTTCATTTATCAGAATATTACTTGAGTGATTCTATTCTCATTTCCTTTAGTAGATATAGTGACCAGCACACCCATTGTTTGCCTTATGAATAACTTTCCAAAGCCAAGGTGGTGTTATGAAGTCCTGTCCCCATGCATTCCCAGTATGGCATTCCAGTACGGTAGCCTTTCTTCCCTCTTCCTTTGCAAATTAGGTCTAATCAACTCACGCGTATGTAATACTAGCATTAATAGTGAATGGAGATTTTAAGGGAAATAGGTCTTTAATTACTATGTAACTTGTCTATGTTCTTCCAGAACTCTACAGAGTCAATCCAACCCAAAATCTGTTGTGGGATCGTTTAAAGTTCCTGGTGTAAATGCGTGGAAACACAATATCTTGTTCCTTCCTCTTGGGAACTCTTTTTCTTTGTGCACATTCTCAGAATTATACCCACAAAATGTCCTGATCATTCATTTTTCTCAGAGCCGGGTTCTAAGAGAATTCCATTGCAGCATCCTACATCAATACTTATAAGCATGTTTTTATAATGATCATGTCTATGACTGTGGTTTGGTTTCATTTTTTCCTGTCTTTGCAACAGTAAAAAAACTGAAGTATATCATTCCCCACAGCCTTACTACCTCTGAAGATGCTGGAAACTAAGAATAGCATGAATATCACCAATGCTTTAACAGGAATTTGGGGCAATACTATTTAAATCCAATTCTCTTATCTGGGTGATTAGAACAATATTCATTTTGTTGTTTTCTTTAAAGAAACTCTAAAAATGTTGTTTCTAACCTGCTGATCATTGATCTAAAGGAGTTCACACTACCTTGAGTATTTGACTTGGTACTCTATGAGAGCTCATGGGAAAATAGAGAAAACAGGGTGGTAAAAGTGATGTAAAACCTCCAAGTGATTAGTTTTGAATTAACATCATGTTCCAACAGCAGGTGACAGCTACTGAACTGCCACTAACAGCCCTCTTACCTCTAATCACTGTTCACTGGGCACATATTACATCCTAGGAACAGTGGCTAACATTACCAATTACTTGGTAAGCTTCATTTCTTCTCCAGTTTCAGATATAACAAAAACTGAAATCAGAGAGATTCGGTTACCAATTCAATGTCAGCGTCTAGGAATAAGAATTAAAGTACAACATAAGCCTCTGCAGCCCTTGTCCTTTACACATAGCAAATTGCTCAGATTTGCAAGGCAAGGAAATATATTTAGTTAATGCAGAATGTACACGCTGAGATAAACAGCGTATACACTGATACGTATAGACTGATTGGCTTCACTGAAGAAAATATATGTATTCATGTCATCAAGTTAGGTAAGGCTTGAGAAGACACTGCCTCTTGAGGGGAGTAGATTAGAGTAGGGATAAATTGTCTGTCCGATAAATATCAGAGAAAAGCAAGTATGGTTGTGCAGGCTGCCCATATATCCTAGAACAGTGAAAACTCAGCATATAGCATCTGTCAGGACCTGACATCAGTAAGCGTGGGAGATATGGAGTATTGCTCACCATTGAAGCAACTGTTTTTAGTATACTGCTAGATGCAACATAGCCACTCAGGTAGTGGTGGTTGTTAGATAAACATATAAGTAATAAAATCATAGGTAAAGTTTAGAATGATTTGCTTTCATTCCTCTCATCACTACCAAATTAGATTTCTGTGTCTTTTCTAGACACCAGAATCTTTTCTCTTCATCTTAAGACCAGCATTCCAGAGCACACTGGGCCTTTCTTTCTCACCAAAATTTGCAATTATGTATTTGTGTGGTCACTCCACTAATGTTCATCTTTGAAGTTCTGAAGAGGTAGAGCTGTTTCTATTTTGGTTTTATTTATCACTGCCATTCGAAACTGTCACATGCCTGACTCATAACACTAAAATATTTATTAGTTGGACAGATGGGTGATATGGAAAGAATGATTAGAGAATGATTGCACAAGTTATGGAAGAGAAAGGAAGAAAGGAAATCAGAATAATGTGGCAGGGGCAGAGGGAGAGGGGGAGAGAGAAAGTAGGAGGGGAAGAATTTGGAGGGGTAAAGGAAGAGAAGAGGGAGAAGGACAAAAGTGGGAGGGGAAGGATCGGGAGGAGTGAAGGAAGAGAAGACAGTGAAAGGAAGGTAAATTGGGGATATGAATATGATATACCAGTCAGATATATCACTTTATATATCATTAAACAGAAAAGACACAAAATTGTTGGAGAGGATCTAAATTTTATTAGTTAAGAAAGAAAACATTGATGAAGACCCAGGGAAACATCAGAGGCAGAAAAATGCTTGGGAAACTGTGCATCTCATGGAAGGAGTGGCTCAATTCTACAAGAATTGAATAAACCTGAAAGCTGCACAGATTTTAGAGTTCTGTGCAGGCTAGGGGTAAATGCTAGGAGGTCTATGTAAATCTTAACACTTTATCTAGTGTTAGAAATGCTCAGTGGGCTGGAAAGATGGCTCAGTGGTGAAGTGGTAAGAGCACTTGCTGTTCTTGTAGAGGATCCAAGTTAAGTTCCCAGCACCCACATTGTGAAAGCTCACAAATTGGTTATAATTACATTTTCAAGGGTTGACTACCCTCTTTTGGCCTCTAGAAGCATCTGTATTCATGTGATTATATATAAATTTAAAAATTAAAAGGGATTTGCACTAGTTAACTGGAAAAGATCTACATCTCTCTTTCATTTGTGGGTGCATATGTAGCTAAAATACCACAGATGATGTAGATGTGAAAGATAAAAAAGTATTAATTTTAGTAGACACCCTTAGTGTCCAATAGAGTAGAAGTGTCAGAAAGGAGTTGGCTCCCTTACCTGCCTCATTAATATTCTGTGCTATTAAATCCAAAGAGATGTCTGAAGTGAAAAATTAAGTTCCTTGCCTTTTATAACTATTCCTTGTTGACATCCACAAGGAAGAATTATTCCTTTGGAGTATTGATTTTTTTCTTTCTTTCTGAGAATAGAGAAAGTTAATTTAGAATACTGAGAATTCTTTTTTAAAATACTCCTATGAATTTCAGTCTCCCAAATGAATTCTATCTAAAGAAACTTAACAGGTAGTTGCTTTGCTTTGTACTGGTAAGATTCAGTGCACAGCTTTTGTTTTGGAGTCTTCATGATGACATTCTTACTCAGGAGCCCTGGAGAAGCCAATCCCAAATCCAGCTTCCTTGATATCTGGTCCTCATCTGGTTTACATCAGAACTATGCAGTGGGCTTATTCCAAGTACATATTTGGTGACTTTAATTAGAAAGAATCTGATATGAAATTCTGATAGGAATGCTCACAAATTTCACAAATTACTTACTTGGCAGTTTTGAATGTCTATCTATCACTCTATACCTTGCAGCACCCTAATGGAGGTCAAAGTGAAGTTGTCTTTCCCTATTTGGCAATTTGAAGACTTGATTAAATCAGATATAACCTTATCGAAATGGAGGGCATTTTAGTCTAATGAGAGAGAGAGAGAGAGAGAGAGAGAGACAGAGAGAGACAGAGAGACAGAGACAGAGACAGAGACAGAGACAGAGACAGAGACAGAGACACAGAGCATTAGAGTGAGCCCTCACCATCACAATTCACCCATATAGACAACTGTCTCCATTGCTTTTTTGTTCTGCTTGTTTAATACACCTGGGGGTTCCAAGGAGAGTCCATAGAAGGCTTCCAATAGTGACTGCTGCATTAAGTTCAACTTTGAGGTGGAGATAGATATTTCCTTTTATTCAACATTTCTTGAATGCTGAATTTATGGAGTGAGCATGATCTTAAATTAGAATAAAACTTCCATTCTACCCCCATCTGTGCTGCTGGTGGTATTTCTCTTCTTGACTCGAGCCTTAAAGCACATTCTTTCAGGAACACCTGGTCTTATACTTCCATATCCCTGTACTCTGTAGATTTTATCACATTAAAAGATAATATTGAGGCTCTGCTTTATGATAATGAATGTCTCAAAGATACCTCAAGTCTTTCCTGAATACTAAATGTAACACAAGACTTTATTACAAAGGCAGTAGGAAAATCTTTGAAGGTCCACCTACAATGTCTTTGGAGCCATGGCATGTAATATATGAGGACTGAGTAATTCCTCCCTCCTTTCAAACTTATAATAAATCATAAAATGCTGTCAGTAAAGGCTCTGTGTGAAGCACCTTAGCTAAGATTTTTGTTTTAGCACCCAAGCTACTACCAATTAATTACCTTAAAGAACATGACAACAGTTGAAGGTAAAGTATGTGATTTGACTGTGAGTGGTTTTAAGCCAGGAATCTGAGTGGTCAGAAAAGCAACGTTCTTGAGAATTTCTAAAGATGTCTAAAATATTCATTCTGGGGCTAAGAAGACAGTTTAGTTTATAGCATACTTGTAAGCACAAGGAACTGACGTCCATCCCAGTACCAGGTAAAACTACAGATCACATTGATAAACTTAGGATCTATGGGGCTTGCTGGCAGAGATGTCTGGCCAAATTAGTCAGTTACTCCTAAGGAGAGATGACATCAAAGAGCCATAGAGACTTTCTGAAGATGACACAAGGTTGTTCTCTGGCCTTTACACACACACACACACACACACACACACACACACACACTCACTCACACACTCATATACTTTCATTATTCCAGAGTAGTGTCTTAGTAAACTAGACTTGTCTATCTCTTCTACATATTCTATTTTTGCTCTCTGTTCCCCTTTGTACTTGAAATTGTAAATTCTCATCTCTCTATCCAAGTTCAAACAAATACACTTCTATACTCAGGTAATAAATGCAAATTTGAAACTCATATGCTCCATATAGACTTTTCTATACTGCATGAACTTCTTCTCATGTACCTCTGTCTTGTTCATACATTTCTTGTCATATTTATTTGTTTTTTTTTGTTGTTTGTTTTGAGATGGAATCTGGCTGTGGTGTCTAGTCAGTTCCAAAATACTTGGATTCAATTGATCCTCCTGCCTCAGCTTTCTGAATATCTGCATGCACAGATGAGTACCATGGTTTCCTCTTTAAACTTTAAAAGAGATGTTTGCTTTTATTTTTCATTAGGTACTATGTTGATCTGTGTGCATGAATACAGTGCCCGTGGATGCCAGATTCTAATTCCTGGGATTTATAGTTACAAGCAGTTGTGAGCTGTCTGATATGAGGCCTGGAAACCAAATAAGTGTCTTCTACAGGAGCATTAGATGCTTGTAACCACAGAGCCATCCTTCCAGCTCTCTCTCCTCCTCATCTTAAACCCTTACTTTGCATGGCTTCCATATGCTACCTGGTGAGTACACTAATCCTTAGTGACATCTTCCTTTTTCCTTTCCCATCAGTTACAACTGCTAAAGTACAATCTCAGCCTTAAGATGGTTTTGTAGCTCTGAACTGTGACACCTGTTCTTAGCTCTTCCATTATGTCTGACCTTCTGGAAATTAGCTCCTCTGCTCACCCAGAGCACACTGTACCCCTACTTGGTCTTCCTCTGTTGCTTTCATCTCTTATTCATTGCTCATTCAAATGCAGCTTGATTTTTTAGTGTTTTCCCCTACTCATTCCTGACAATACAAGTAACTGAACAAAGATCCTGAATGGAGTCAAAAAGTTTCTTTTCTAACATGTAAATCACTTGATCTCATATATAATCACACCCTCCTAGAGAAACTCCATCCAGATTCCAGCTAAGTGTCTACCACCTTTTCTCTAATCCCCATATGCCTAGGTCTTTTAAAAGACAGCATGGCAATGCCTAGTGTCACCATACTTTAAGAACAAACTCATTTTCTTAAGTATCAGATGTATCTGTTACCATTTCTTGTTTTGAGCATCCCTGAAAGACCCACAATGACAGAATTTTTTGTAAAAGCCAGCTCTTGAGTTTCTCCCTTTCTACCTGTACTGTCTGTCCCAGCACTGGATACAGAGGAGATGCTTCTGATGTTTTTCTCTAAAAATTGAGACAAACAAAGCTGTGAAAAGGTAAAGAACTTGACTGAAGCCAAGTGATATCTGAGAAGATGAGCAATACTGGTTTAAACATCTTCCTATTTAGATAATCACCTTTTGGTCACATTTTCAAAGATGAAAACATGGATAGATAACTCTATTGCATACAAACATGTTGTGTGTCAGAACACATCATATAGAATACATGCAGAACAAGGCTGGTTACCCCACAATGGCAGAAAGCAGACTCACTCATTAAAAGGCATTCTACTAAGGACCCATTTTTTGGAAGTTTGCAAGCACCCTCAAAATTCTCATTCCCTCTCAAAGTGTCACTAGAGGCGAACCAAACCTTCAACACATATTATATCAACCTAAAAGAGATACCAATCTATTCCATTCTGCCTCAGTCTCAATGTCCTGAGGTCACAGTGTGTGTGTGTGTGTGTGTGTGTGTGTGTGTGTGTGTGTGTGTTTGTGTGTGTGTTCTCATCACTAACCATTACCAAGGACTATGCTGAACTCAGCAAATTCTAGAGCTGGATGTAGTTTTTCCTATTTCAGAATTATCTCCAATCAAAAGAATAACTTGAAAGCATGCATTGCATGCATGAATGAGCCCTCTGAAGATGTATCAGATGGGGGCTGAGAATTTCACACACACACACACACACACACACACACACCACACTCACCATTATTATGAATGTTCATAGATAAATAGGCTAGTATCAAAAAGGCACCAAGCGCCTTCTTATTTCACTTTGCCATGCTTGCTTTTAAGGAAGCTGAACTAAATTTAGAAGGCCCAGCAAATCTCAATGACCTACTTAATAATATTTCCTCTTTGTGCTTCCAACATTTCTTTTATAAAGAAACCAGTTTGAATAACGAAGGTCTTCTTTCATGACCCTAAATCCAGATACATAATTTTAGATACATTTCTGAGTAGATGGAGCAAAACCCACATAATTTAGAAAGCAAAAACTTTTAGTACTTTGGCTCTTTTTATTTCCAAACATTTAAATATCTCCTGTATCACTATTCTTTATATGCAGTTATTTATTATGTTGCTTTGACAAAATACCTGGAAAAAAAAAGCAGTATAAGGGTGAATATTTTCTCTCTCACACAGTTTGAAGATGTAGCCTATGATGATAGGAAAACGTGGATAGGATCTTCATGCTGCTGGCTATAAGGTCAGCAGAATCACAATAACGAGCAATAGCACTAACTCACTTTCTATAATTTATTCAGTCTAGGACTCTAGCCCATAGGGTAATATAACAACAACTTTTAGGGTAGGACTTTTTTCTTCCTCTGACAACCTCTTAGAAACCCCTATGTAGACGATACTGCTGCTTGTTTCTGTGCTTATTATAAACACTGTCAAACTGACGATGCTGACCAACTATGGTATCCTATTATGGAACTTAACTTCTTACATATTTTTTTGTCAAAGGCTGAACGAATGAGAGAAAAATCTTCCATTTGATCCAGTCATATTGATTTTTGGAAATAAGTGGTATATGGAATTTCATCTCAGATGCCTATGCTTCTAAGTTTCCTTGTAGCAAATATCAACCCAAAATGAATATCAGGTCTTAAGATATTGGCTGATTCAGGTTTCTGTTGCAGCTGAGACAAGTACTATCAGAAGGAACAAGGTAAGAGGCAGCAAATGAAAATCAAGTATGCAAACAGACGTGAAAGGCTGGTGGGATGAGAGAAAAGACATCACAGAAATCTCTGTGCTCCACAGGAGGGTTCCTTAGGCTATATGGAATCCTGTGGTTCCATAGGCTATATGAAAAATAAACTGGAAATATGAAAAATCCAAAATGCACAAGAACTTGCCCTTAGATCAGTTAATTCATAAATTCTAAAAATCTGAGTCTCAGACATAGGAACATTTTACAAGGTCCCCTATGTTTCCAACATTCAGATAAAGTTAAAAAAAAAAAAAACACTTCTGTGATATTTACAGTTGTTAAAAATGGACCTTTGAAAGCTCTTACAACTTTCATCCCATACAAATAATAATAATAATAACAATAATAATAATAATAATAATAATAATACCTAGAAAAAACAGTATTCTCTGCCTTTTCTTATCTTTTGGTTTTCTTTAATTTCACAGGCCAGCTTTCTTATTTTCTATGTAAAGATATTGTGGATACTTATGGGCTAAAACCTAAAATGTCTGCTTCATTTCACATTTATATCATGCCCCTATATTTAAGTATAGATTTTTTTCCCCAATATCTCTTGCACTGAGTCATCCTTAACTTAAAGCTAGCTGATGAGAAGCAGGGATACACCAGAGCACGTGACAGACCAGAGGGATGCCTTCCCTTTCACCTTTTATCAGCTCCTGCTTTAAACCTGCCATAATTGCTCTGTCACAAGGTGGGGCCGAGAGCTCCCAACACCTCTGAAATTTCTCAGAGGCGTTCTTTCCTATTGCTGTCCTCACAAGGGCTCAGCACATACAAAGATAGCCTCCTCTGTCTTGCACCCCAGGAGCAGCTCAGTTATTTTTTCATGTTACTGTTGTTGGCACTGTCATGTGTCCTGGAGAACAAAGGAGGTCACTGCTGTGAGGCCAGGAACTTTTCCAGTAATAAATTTGAGAATGATTACATAGAATGACTTTGGTTTCCTTTCTAGCAAAGTTTATTTATTTATTTTTTTCTTTTACTGAAAATACTCTTTTCTCATAAAGTACATCCTGATAATAGTTTTCCCTTCCTTTACTTCTCTCAATTTCTGCCTTTCTCCTATTCTCTCTGGATCCACTCCCTCCGTTTCTCATTAGAAAAAAAAGAAAGAAAAAAAAAAACTTCTTAGGGATAACAAGCAAACATGCCAAAATAAAATATAATAAACTGAAGCAAAATCTTTCATATCGAAGTTGGACACGGTCACCTAACAGGAGGAAAAGAGGCTCAAGAGCAGACAAAGGACCATAGACCCACTTGTTCTCACAGTCAGGAGTCCTGTAAAAATAACTAAGCCAATAGTTATAATATATCAAAGGATCTTGTCTAGACCCTTGCAGCCCCTGTGCTTGCTGATTCAGTCTCTGTGAGCTTATACGGATCTTGCTTACTTGGACTAAAGAGCTGTTTTCTCCTGATGAACTCCATCTACTCTACTAAAATTTTCTGCCTCCTCTTCCATATGATTTCCTGACATCTGATGATAGGAATTTATTTGATGGACACCTCCAGTGTAGACTTTCTCTCTGCGTAATGTCTGGCTGTGGGTCTCTGCATCTCTTCCCATCAGCTACTAGTGGAAAGCTCTCTGATGATAACTGGACAAAGCACTCATCTTTGAGGACAGCAGAATACTATTAGAAAAAATTTTATTAATTTTTCCTCCTATGTGTTTGGTTTTGCCTTAGATCTCTGGACTACCTAGCCTCCAGCTCTTGGTTATCAAAGTTCTACTGCATATGGGTTCCCTCTCATTGAGTGGTCCTTAAGTCAAATCAGATATTGGTGGGTTACTCCCACAAGTTTTATGCCACCCTTGTCCTTAAATATTTTGCTGACAGGACAGAGTGCAGGTCAAAGGTCTGGCTGGGTTGATGTCTATACTCCTTTTTCAGTAGTCTATAATGTGCCTTCTTGCACAAACTAGATGTGCGTGTAGGGATGAAGGTTCCCTGTAGGTACTGGTCAGATCTCTCTTGTTCAACAAATTGTGTATGTGTCTTCATTGGCAATTGTGTCCTACTGTCAGTTTGCAGAGATTAATCCTTTTTCTTAGCATAAGCCTGGGTTGTTTGGGGGTTTCCATGTGAGATTTTGAACAACAACTCAATAGGAATGCAACTCAGTCTCTCCACTGGAAGTCTTGCCTGACTCTAAGAGATGGCCAGTTGAGGCTCCACATCCTCCATTACTAGGATTCTCATTCTGATTGCCTTCATAGGTTCCAGGGAGTTTCCACTGTACTAGGCTTTCATACCATCCTCCAAATATCCCCCAGTTCCTTCCATTTCTCCCTATACTCTCTCCTTTCATCCTATCTTTTCAAACCTGATCCCTCACATTCTATCCCCATGCATTCATACTTTACCTGTAAATCTATTCTATTTCCCCTTCCTGGGGAAGCTATGCACCTCATTAGACCACGTCTCCTCACCTAACCTCTTTTAGTTCTATGGATTGTAGCTTTGTTAGCATTTACTTAACAACTAATATGCATGTATAAGTGAGTATTTACCATATTTGTCTTTCTGGATCTAGGTTAACTCACTTAAGATGATTTTTTTTCTAGTTCATTGTATTTTTCTGCAAATTTCACAATGCCATTTTTTTTTCAAACAGCAGAGTAATACTTTGTTGTGTAAATATATCACATTTTCTTTATCCATTCTTTGGTTAAGGGACATCTAGTTTTTTTTTTTTCAGTTTTTGGTTATTATGACTAAAACCTCAATGAACATGGGCAAGCAAGTGTGCTTATGGTAGAATGAAGCATTTTTTGGGGTATATGCACAAGAGTGATATAGCTGGATCTTAAGATAGATTAATTCCCAACTCTCTGAAAACCACTATATTGATTTCCATAAGAGCTTTACAAATTTTTATTAACACCAGCAATGTAGGAGTGTTGCCCTTGTTCCACATCCTTATCAACATGAGCTGTCACTTGTGTTATTGACATTACACATTCTGACATGTGTAAGATGGAATGTCAAATAATTTTGGTTTGCACTTCCCTAAAGGTTATGGACGTTAAACATTTCTTTAAGCGTTTCTCCACCACTTAGGGTTCTTCTATTGAGAATTCTCTGTTTATATCTGTACCCCATTTTTGATTGTATTATTTGATTTTTGTTTGCTTTTTTGATAACCATTTTCTTGAGGTCTTAATAAATTTTGGATATTAGTCCCCTATCAGATGTGCAGTACGTAAAAATGTTTTCCCACCCTAAGGCTACTGATTTGTCTTATTAATTGTGATTTTTTTTTCTTTACAGAACCTTGTCTGTTTTGTGATATCTCATTTATGAAATGTAGATCTTAGTGCCTTCATTACCAATGTTCTGATTAGAAAGTCCGCTCCTGTGTCGATGTACTTAAGGCATTTTCCCACTTTCTTCTCTATCAGGTTCAGTGTGTCTGACTTTAAGTTAAAGTCTTTGATCAAGTTGGACCAGAATTTTGTTCAGAGCTATAGATATGGATCTATTTGAATTTTTCTACTTTCAGATAACCAGTTTGACTGGAACAGCATGCTGAAGATGCTGTGTTTTTTCAAGTGTGCATTTCTGCCTTGTTTATCAAAAACCACGTGTCTATATGTGTTTGTCCTTATGCACGGGTCCTTAATTCAATTTCGTTATTGACACGTCTGTTTTTATGTCAATATGATACACTTTTTGTTAGTATACCTCTGTAATACAAGTTGAAATCAGGGGTAATGACACTTGCAGCAATTCTTTCATTAGTCTGGATTGTTTTAGTTTTCTTGAATATTTTGTTTTTATATATTAAGTTGAGAATTGTTCATTCAAAATCTGTAAACTATCAATATTGATGGGGATTGCATTGAATCTATAGATTACTCTTGTTACGATGGCCATTT
>JADRCC010554533.1:0-10361 GCA_019843855.1 Hylomyscus alleni | reverse complement strand
CACAACACTTCCCTAGCAGTGTGGTTCAAATCTGTTCTAAGGGAAAGCTGCCCACAAGATCATACAAGAAGTGATTAGAAGCACACAGAACTCATTTTGTTGGCTAGTGACCACAGGCCTAAGCCAGCTATGGAACATGGGATGATGTAACCATGTTCGGTTTCCAGTGTCTTTGCAAGGTCCCTCCAAATGGTTGTTTTTTATTTCCTGCAAGAATCAAGAATTAATATTCCCAACAAATGAGAAGTTGCTAGATCAACACACCATTGGGAAGAAGTGGAAGGCACTGGATTATCTGAAGTTTATAAAGCAAAGATTGAAAACTCTGGTATTTTCTATAACTCTCAGTAAAGCAGGGTCTGGCTAAGCCAAATTTAACACACACACACACACACACACACACACACACGCACCCACCCACCTCTGTTATTTAAATTATGGCTAAAGAAAAGACATAACGTAAGATTTATCATCTTACCACATTTGAGAGTTCAGAAAAGTACACTCACATATTAAACAATGTCTAAAGTGTTTTTCCTCTGTCCCCATGGAACAGGCACTCCCCACACCACCACCCCACAGCTCCTGCTGCCCCCCTTCTGTCTCTGATTATGAGGATGCTAGGCATCTCACAGGCTTGAGAGCACATAGTATCTGTTCTTTGGGGTCAGTTTAGGTCCCTGGGTAAAATGTCCTCCAGTTTCCCCCATGTCATATGAGTCTCCCTCTTTTCTGTACAAGAGGAAGCAGATTCACATGCACCTGGGGAGCCCCCCTCATTGCCAGACCCCCACCCCCTTCTAGCATCCTCACCTTCAAACTGGAAAGAAATATGACTGTAGTTTTTGGATGGCTCACTAGGGGATTTTTAATACTAGCCTTATGCTTATTAAAGTGGGATTTTACTACAGAACTATTGAAAATGGAAGCATATTGAAGTAACTATTTCTCCATTAATGTTAGAAGGTCAAGCTGGTTTAAAGGAAAACACTAGGGGTGGGTCAGCTAGTGGCCCAATTAGAGGCTATGAATGACCCAGGTTCATGCTTTCCGTCTCCCTGGATGAGGGAAGTGGTCATTCAGATAGAGTGGAGCCCCCGGGCCTGAGAGTAACAGATCAGCATTGGACATGCCTCTGAGGCAAGTTCCCATGTTCTCCTAGCTGTTAAAGCCACAGGGTAGAAAACTGCAAAGGAAATGTGTGTTCCTCTGAAGTCCCTCTAGTGTCCACCCTGCCAGGTGGGCCCTGATAGAGATGGCTGCAAGTAGGGATGGTTGGAAGTAGAGGAAGGGGGCGGGGGGATGCAGGTAGGGAAATGGGTGCAAGCGAGGAACACTGAAGGGGAGGATGCGTACAGGTGGAGGGATGGTTGCAGGTAGGGAATAGCTTCAAGAAGGGGTGTGGCTGAAGAGGGAGTGGCTGAAGGTAGAACTGGTATAGATTAGGGACAGCTATAGATGGGGTGGCCCGGGGGTGCTCAAGCAAGTGTCCTCATATTCGTGCATATGTCCCTTTGCTCTCTGCTTTTCTGATTTGGAGAGCCCTTGGTTTTCACATGCTGAGGTGGTGGATCTCCAGGCACCGCAGTTTTCAAAGCAGAGTGTCGATGGTCCAGCCTAGCTTGGCCCTGGGTCGACCTAATCCCCATCAGTCTCTCTCAAGGAGGCGAGCCTGCTCCAAAGGCCCTATTGTTCACCTTGGGTTAAAGTTACCAAGAAGTAGAGGAGAGGACTAAGAACCTGGGGGACAGAGGCAAGAGAAGTCTCTTAAATGTGATGCTTCTCAAAAGGGGAAGCTAGCCTTAGAGTCCACTGGGAAGCAACCCAGAAGTGATCTGCAAGAGGAGATCCGACAGTCAATGCAAATCTCTCTCCACTAACCAAGCTGGGTTCCCTATTCCCTTTAACCAACTCTACAATTTTAATGGAGCTAAAACTCCACCCCTCCCCCAAAATGTCCGCCACCAAAATTTAGATTGTTGCTTTAAAGTATGTTTTCCTAGAGAGATGCGTCTGGTTAAAAATATATTTCATACGTTATCTAAGGGAACGTTTAAATGTCTCTCCAGTTCTTAGCAAAGTGTTATGTGAACAACAGGACATGTAATGACCTATTGCCTGTGACTAGGAACATGTCACCCTTGGCCTTACGCAGTCAGTCAGCATTTCTGAGGAAACTTGACCCTCCGTGTGGTCAGTCTCATCTCCTTCCCACACTGGAATTTTATTAGGCAAAATTGCAGAGTCCTTTTCTACAGTTGTTTTCTTGATAAACACCCCGTGGACAGCGTGTGGATTTTCCGTTGTTTCATTGCACCAGAGTTTGCTCCTGAGAAAACAATGCCATAGGGGGAGCCCGAGAAACCGAAGCTAGAAATAATTGGGGAGTGAATCAGGAGCTGGTGTGACTCTTACTCCTTGAATTCCAGGAAAGTGGGGATGTGGCACAGCCCTGTGTGGAGCAGGCGCCTGGCAGCCCGCCCAGCACACAATGGGCCTGTGATAGCATCATTGGCTCCCTTGGAGAGAGGACAATGGAAGCCAACAGCCACGCAGGCCCCAAACTCAGAGCCATCACAGTCAACAGGACAGGCGCAGGCACCCACTCCCTCACCCGGAACAAGGATTCAAAATAGGACCTGGCCAGGAGGCCCAAAAAACAGGCCCTGGTTTTGTCAGAAGACTTGCCAAGTGAGCACCAAAGCAACTGGGCTGTCCTCTGCAGAACAGATCCTGGGCCCCTGGAGAAAGCCACAGCTAAGAAAGAGCAGCAAGGAATTCTGGGAAGAAATTGAGGCCTGGAGTCCGGAGGCTGGGGCTTTGTCTCTGTTTCGGCTTCTTCTGCTTCTTACTCAGTGCATCATGGGACAGGGGGTGGCAGGAGTAGGGATGCTATATCCACTTCCCTCGTCTGACTAGTTGAGCAAGTCATAAGCCTACAAGCAAGGTGAGAACGTGAGGACTGTGAGTACACTGAGGATAGCAGTGGTTGGGAAAGGCATTGCATGAGGGGACTCACAGGCCCCAACAAGCTGGGTTTCCTGGTGCTAAGTCCTCCTTGGGATGCCTGGCAAACTCAGCCATGATGTGTAACTTGTGCCTCCTCGTGTTCTCCTGGACTACGTAAGTCTCCAAGGCAGGGCCGAGCTCATCCATGCCATGTTTTGCATCGCACACATTTGCATAGAGGCCGAGTGGTGTTCCAGGGGGAGCCTGAGGTGTGCAGAGCTGAATCTGAGCATTGGTAGGCCCGGAGGATGGGACTGAGGGCCACGGTGGAACTGTCAGGAGAGGTTCTATAGCAGTGCCACGTGGGCCAGCACCATAGGGCTAGCAGGGTACGGGCTACAGAATGATTTAGTGCTCCAAAATCCTCACAAACTGACGCTTAGTACTTGGGCTTTGCCCCATATTTTGATGGATCTAACAAGCTTAAGGGAAGCATATTGGAAGATCAGCTTATTGCTAGGACTAGAATTCCGGGTAATTAGAGGCTTACCTGTGATAGGCCATGAGAGCAAGAATGGGGTACACAGATGGCAGGTTATATAACCTGGCAGGGAATGTCTTACCACCCCCTCATATCAGTTTTCTGGCTTTTGAAAGATAAGCAGTGTAGTAACCCCGCTTCAGCCCCAAATGGTCTAAGTATGTTGCCTCATGAAGTCCGTGAACTTGGACCTGCAGGGCATTGAACTGGAAAGACTGAAATACTGAAGATGGCCCTGTGGTTTTATGCCAAAGGATACTGGGGCTCTAAACTGTTAGGCACTTTAGCTGTTTCTAAGCTGGACCAGCCTCTTTTTTTTTTTTTTTCAGAATAAACAGAAAGTTTAGAACATGCGTCCTCAGGTATCAGAGGTTCTCTGTGATGATAGACAATAGTTCTATACCCTTGAGCCATGGTTCAACAAAATTAATAGGATAAAGGGTTCTGCATGCTCCAACTTGATAGTCATTAAATTCTAGGCATAAAGTACATGATATCTATTTTACATATAATCTAGCTGGGGAGATGGCTCAGCAGTTGAAAAGACTAGCTGCTCTTCCAGAGGTTCAGAGTTCAATTCCCAGCAACCACATGGTGGCTCGCAACCATCTGTAATGGGATCTGATGCCCTCTTCTGGTGTGTCTGGAAACAGCTACAATGTCCTCTCATTCATATATATATACATATATATATGTATGTATGTATATATGTATATATACATATATATACATATATATATCATATATATAGTAACATATATATAAAATCTAAGGTTCGGAAAACACAATAAATTGAAAAGCTTATAACTGATTGCAAAAGTTTATATATGAGTCAATTCTATTTTTTTGACCAATGAGTCTATGTTGATGCCTTTAAAAAAAAAAACAATTGTAGCTTTAGTAGAACTTGATCTGGGATCTCCAACAGTTATTGTTGTTGTTGTTGTTGTTGTTGTTGTTGTGTTGTGTTGCTGTTGTTGAGGATTGTTTCAACTATACTGGGTCTCTGGTATTTCCAAATGAAACAAGTTTTTTTTTTTTTTTCCAGTTTCTGTAAAGAAATGCATTGAAATTTTGACAGGGACTGCATTGAATCTATAGACTGCTTTTGTTAGGACAACCATTTTCACAAAATTAATCCTACCTATCCATGAGAATGGGAGGTCTTTCCACCTTCTGTTAGCTTCAGTTTCTTTTTCCAGTGTCTTACTTTTTTTTTATTGTGTAAGTCTTTTACTTCTTTAAGTTTTATTTATTCCCAGACAGACAGACAGATGGGCAGGCAGACAGACAGACAGACAGACAGACAGACAGACAGACGGGCAGACAGACAGACATATTAGGTTAATGTGAATGTTATAACTTTCTTGATGTCTTTCTTAGTGTTTATCATCTGTATATAGGAAGGCTTCTGGTCTTTAACGCTATAATTCTTCACTGTATAAATGTGTTAGTTTGGATATAACATCAAAATTGTCCAACAAGACAGCGTATCAGCATGCCCATTGCCTTGACCTGTGGCAGTTCCCTAAGAAAGTTAGAATCTACTGATGGATGTGTGACTTTTCCCTTGAAACTGAGTAGTTCTTCACTCTCCATACCTGTCACTTTCCCGTGACGTACGTGTCTCTCCACCTCTCAGTACTCTGCCCATCATCAGGTCAGAGGACACAAATGCCTTCTCCCAGGCAGGAGCAGTTAAGCTCATGCTGTCTGCACTGTGCCAGGGTTGTCTTATTTCTCAGCCAGGAAGCTCTGCCTTTCACTACTGCAATCTTCTCTACGTTTTAGTTTGGATAGTCCTTTTTCCAAGTCACTGACAGCTTTTCTAACTCATACAACCTTATAGTAAGCCCACCTATTAAATTTTTCATTTTAGATATAATAAATTTTAGCTCTAGAAAGTCTAGTTGTCTCTAGATTCTAGCTCTAGACATTTCCAGTTTCCCTGCCCCTGGAGAGTCTCCCGCCGTGTGGCCTTCCCTCCCACCTTCTTCCTGAAATCTTGTCACACGTTTGCATTGTCAGCTTTAAAGTCCTTCCCTGTTAATCAAAACCCATTCTCACTCCTGATGTTGACATGGTTTTAAGCAGTATTATATCTTGTTGCTTCTTTTCTAGCCTAGTCATTTTGATATGTTCTATGATTGAAAATAGATTTCATCTTTTTTTTCCTTCAAAAGGTACTCAATTTTTGTTGTGACAAATGGTCAGTTTATTGTAGAGTAGACACCAGTATGTCAATAACTGGCTTTAAGTTCTCCTGGGGTGTCTTAATAAATGCAGCCCTTACTGAAGGTCCGAAGGTGTCCATGCCTACAGATTGCCTACCTAAGGCCTTGTTCAGGAAGCCTCCCTAATCTTGGTGGTTGGAATTATCCAGAGTGAGTCCAACCTTTGCAATCTCCCTGCAGTTCATAGTTTCCTCTGACCTACCAGGCCTCTCAGGCCTCCCTTACGGAGGCAGAAGTTTGTATTCAGACACACTCTAAGGGATTTCCAGATACAGTGCCTCACAAATTCTATACAATCCCATGGCTTTACTGCCAAACTGCTCCATCATTTGGCTCAAATCCTTCCTTCCACCATAGTTTAGACTCTCCATGCAGAAACCAGCAAGAACACAAAGTTTACTCCCCACCCCACCCCGTTACCTACTGTTCAAACCACAGCTACCTATTTATTAATACCGTCTTGAACCTTGAAGCTGTTATCAGAGCTGCCCTCTCCCTCAACCCCTCGAGCCTTCTCAGCTTCCATGTAGAAGCATTATGTCCACATGTCTGTGAAGGTCATGGGGATAAGATGGAAACACGTGCCCACACATGTGCCTCAGGCGCTTATGCTGTCAAATGGGCAGCTAGAACCTCTGCAGAGGGTTTTCACATCTCTCTTGTTATTCCCTGGGCTGTGACTCAGTGGTAGCCAGCACAGGAGTTGGACATTCACCCAAATGACAAGTCCTCATGACAGCATTGCACGGTGCGTGAGAATACACATAAGCACATAGATATGCAGCCTGTGTTGTCTTCATACAGGAACAAAGAATGAAGTGCTCACAATTCAATTCTCTTAGATTTGCTTTTGGCTTGTTGCCTCTTTGAGGTTTTTTTTTTTTTTCCTTTTTAGGAAGAACAAGAAAATGTTATTCTAATATCTCTCAGGACAGTACAATCCCACAACAGTTCCAGGCCCTGTTGGTTACCTTGGCAAGTTTCTAATATTTCCTTTGGCATCTCCATGACTCAACTGGGAATGCACAAATGGAGATCAGTGCTTGGATCAATGAGTAGCTCAGGGGAGGCATGGGAGAATTAAGATGGAAGCGGTCCATGCAGGATAAACGAAGAGACCAGGGCTAAGCAAATGAGATTCTGTTCTGTATAGTTTTAATTACCGAGCAAGTGAATGGACTTTTCTCTCTAATCTGCACTTATCATTTCCATATTATATTAAATATGGCATCATATTCTCTAGCCTATTATCCACTTCTGACCTCACAGAGATGTTATACTTTATGACATATTTTAGTAGAATTGTATCTAGCATAGAGAACACTACTTTTAGCTTTAACTTTGTTGGCATGTGAAACAAATTTTTAAAAATTTCATCTGGTCTTAAATTTGTGGAATGTATTGGAATTTTTTCCACTCATTTACTCCTTGGGAAGTTCTTCTCCCTATACATTCAGCATTAAATAACTTTTCTAATTTTAGTTATTTTCACTTTGTCCATATTAGCTTTATTTTAATGGGAAATACACAAGGATTAGTCTAAATCGCTGCACTACACTTTGTTATAAATTACTCCCAACTCGTTTAACCGTATGTCTTGCCTAGTTTGTCATAGATATTTTGCATATTGAATTTGGATCTGAAGAAAGTCAATGTTCTAGATTCCTTGTTGACTCTCCTGGCCTGTACTGCATTTCTTAAAAGTTAAGAAAGTAATTAATTTAACAAATTAATATATCAAAATTCTAATACCAGTTCTCTTTGCCCAGATAACAAGTTTTTTGTATCTCTTTTAGCATAGCTTTATTAGCTTCAACAAACTGTATACCACGGCATTTAACTTAGTCAACTTAAGTAAATATGTTAGAGATTAAAAATTAAAAAGACTAAAGATTCTTAATATTATGTTATTTTACTTTTATTTATTTATTTATATGTATGGGTGTTTGGGCTGCTGTACATCTCCACAGAATGCTTAGTGACTGCAGAGGCCAGGAGAAGACATGTGATCCCCTGGAACAGCCCATACAGACAATTATGAACTGCCCACTGTGGGTGCTAAGAACTCAACTCCAGTTTCCTACAAGAGCAGCAAGTACTCTTAACTGCTAAGCCATCTTTGCAGCCTCTCGTGTAACAGTTATTTATGAAGTTATGGACCAAGAACTAACAAAGCACACAGAAACCCCTCCCCCTGGGCATCGCAGTCTAGGAAGCGCCCATGGTGAGCTCTGGATATGATTCAAATCATTTCACAGAAACAAATCAATAAATGGACTGCTACATTTAAACATAGACTTCCTTGTAATTAACCATCATGAGAATGCCTGTAGTAATACAAACCTGTACCCATCAGGACCCTATCCCAATTGTTAAGGCTTATCAGTTGTTAAAAATTTATCAGAACATTACTGGGAGAGTCAAACAATAAGATGTATATACATACATATATATGATTTACATATAAGTTATTGTTTGTGTGTTTGTGTGTATGTGTATTAAAGAGAAAATTAAGACAGAAATGTGGGGAAGGAATGCTAAGAGTTAGAGGTCAGATGGAGTTTGGGATAAATGACCAAGGAATTACTTTCTGACCTGGTCCATCACACTTAATACTGAAGAAGTTGGTGGCAGAAGCATACATATGCCTGAATACTGTGGGCAGCTCAGTCAAAAACACTTTGGAAAGGACAAGAAAATGAGCTATTGGCCTAGCAGGAAATATACTCTTATAGGTGGAAGATCAAGGGTGTGAAAGGAATCAAGGGAGTCTCCTGATCTTCCTGAGGATAAGGAATTTTTTGAGTGGACAGAGAATCGGGGACTGGAGACAATTTGCTTTTCCTCCTTTAAGTGACGAGAATTATCTATAGGGAGGGGGATTCTCAAAAACACACTCCAGCTGTGAGCTGAGCTGGGAGGATTGGGTGGATGGAGACTACTGAGAATAATGTGCTGTAACTGAAGAACATGCAGCTCAGGGATCTTCAGAACAGAGAGCCACCCAGAGCCCAGAGCCCACAGCCAGGAGTCTGTGGTAGACCTGCAAGGCCAGAGCCCACAGCCAGGAGTCTGTGGTAGACCTGCCTCTTGACACTAATCTCAGGTCTCTGGAGAGATCACATCATCCCAGCAGACCCAGCATTAGATTTTCAGCAGAATAGTTACGCTCTTTGATAGTCACGGAGAGGGAGGGTAGGGAGGAAGTTCAACAACTCAGAGCTTGAGAGGACATTAGGGCTTGTCACGTGAGTCTCTGGACAGTTGAGCAGAAGCTGGGGTTGGCAGGGGTTTTCTGGGCTTGCTTCAGCGTTTCCAGGTGGATGATAACATTGAGTCCCGTACCCCATGCTTGCTTGCACCCTGTACTCGCCTTCATCATAGCTCTGCTGTGTGAACCTGTAGGGATGATGAGGACCCCCTCCATAAACAGCAAAGCAGTTAGTCACCCAAGGGAATCTGTGGCTGATCTGTGGCTTAGTGATAGAAATCTGAGAATGTGCATTAAAATATTAAGAATAAATTTTCAAAATACTAGGACATCAGGCATATCTACAAGGAAATAGACAATTAGAAAAGCATAACAACTTCCCGAGATGAGCACTGTCAACGGGGGCTTTAGAAGGTATCAGTACGTGCTTCTCTTTACCCTGCATGTTCAACTAATCCATAGCCCCAGGCTCACCTAAGTGATTTTCTGGTATCTACTTCTCTTGAACTATTGACCCAATACTTTTGATCTGAGTTCCCATTGTACCCTTGCTCTTTGGATGACATTCCTTGTTTTCCCAGGAGCATCTCTGATGTCCTCTAATGGTAGAGGCACGGAGCCTCCCTGGCCCCTGTAGTGCTGCCTACCACTGTTCCCAAGGCTCTGGAATTGTTCCTTGCTTTCTAGCTGTGGTTCATCCTTAGAAATGTGGGGTTGCTCAAGATGCCCCACAATTTAAGTTGCAAAATAGCCATGAATTCTGTGCTATGCTTTGGGCTTGTTCAACTTATTTTTCTACAGATTGTTTTTTTTTTTCTTCCCAGTATTTTTTGTCTCCCAGAAGTCCCTCTCATTTAACTTCTGACCATTTGATTTGATTTTTCCAAGGACTGGGACTTTCTCTTATAGAAAGCTAGCAAAGACAAATGCTACTGCGAAGGCCATTTTGGATGAGAGAATCATTAGATATCCACTTGTTATCGAGAGACAGATTTTGAATTTAAGTATAATAATGACTACATGGTGAACAGCTCCAGCTCAAAGAAGACACTAAATGACCCTCTGCAGAATGCAAGCCTCATAACCTCAATATGCCTTAGTACTTTGACTCCCAGGGTCTCCCCACCACGGCAGTTTACCACGCTCTAGCCTCAGGAAGCCCAGACTCTCTCTGCTGTAGCTGTCTTAGCCAGTAAATACAGGTGTCTCATCTCTCAGAAGTAAGAAACCAGACTTTGTTCCCAATCACATCCCCTATACCTACCACTGGACCAGCAGAAGCCAGAGACATAGCAACACCCACTGAAATAGTGTAATAAAAGATGTGTAAAATAGAACCCCCGTGAGAATCCATACTCTCTCAGCCATGACACTTGGTTGTTTTCTCTATTTTCTTTTGTATAGACTATTTCTGGAGCATGGCCAC
>JADRCC010554532.1:0-11138 GCA_019843855.1 Hylomyscus alleni | reverse complement strand
ATCCAGCATTTGGTTGACAGAACACTACTGGAGTGTGCACTTCACAGCCGCACATTGTCCCAGATCTAGAAACATCCAGCATTTGATTGACAGAACACTGCACACTAGAAAAACATGGGTTCCTAAAAGTCTCTTGTGACCTTACAAATTACTGTCAGGCAGACCAAGGAGAGTGGGATGGATTCATAATTTGGAGACATAAAATCACCATTTTAATCATTGAAGATTCTTGATGTCTCTCTAAGGCACAACTTGATCTCGGAGGTGGAAACTGGCGTGGGCCAAGAGGAACTCTTGGCTATAGAATGGAAAGGAATCTGCTTTTCATTCATTCAGAAATAGGAGGAAAGGAAGCACAGAAAAATGAGGAGGTCAGTCAGGAAGAATCTTATTTCTCCTAGTCAGGGCTTCTATTGCTGTGATGAGGCACCATACTGAAAGCCTCTTGGGGAGGAAAAGGTTTATTTGTTTTACATTTCCACATTGTAGACTATCATGGAAGGAAATCAGGACAGGAACTCACACAGAGCAGGAATCCAGAGGCAGGAGATGATGCAGAAGCCATGGAGGACTGCTGCTTACTATCTTGCTTCCCATGGCTTGCTCAGCCTGCTTTCTTATAGAACCCAGGGCCACCAGCTCAGGCATCACACCACCCACAATGGGCTACGCCTTCCCACAGCAATCACTAACTAAGAAACTGTTCTACAGGCCTGCCTACAACCTGATCTAATAATGCATTTTCTCAGCTGAGGCTCCTTCCCTTAACTCTAATATATGTCAAGTTGCCATATAACTAGCCAGGACATCTCTCAAACCACCGGAGGCCACTTTAGAAAGAGAGGAGACATGTAAAAAATGAGTAGATAAAGACCTCACTACCATGATCTATACCCACGTGTGTGTATGAGCATATATCCTTAAGAAATCATTAAACCGAAATGATAACAATAGCAGTTTTAAAAAAGCCACATGGAAGTTGTGTGGTTAGTGGAGGTTGATGCAGAGTCAACAACAAAGTACCACACTATAAACAGTGGATATGTACTAAATAATTTAGAGAAGACCCTTCAGATGGTTAGAGAAAGGGATAGAAGCCTTCTCTTTTCTCTTTTCATTTATCTATGATCCCTTACCTTCTGGGATAAGATGCCCCATGACCATTCTCTGTTTTCTCAGATTCAGGCCCAGGCTCAGTCATTTCCCCTAGAGTCCCTGGTCACTTCAATGTAGAATAATATCAGACATCAATTTCTATAGTCTGATATTGGTTCTCACTCCTAGTAAAGTGCTATTCTATTTAAACCATCTCAGAATGCAGAACAAGGATATGTATGTATCTACACATATGTAGACATATGTATCTACATATATGGATACATATATTCAGACACATACACTCATTACATACACATATTCACCTTTGTTTAGCAAGAGAAAAACATTTTAAGAAGTGTACTGTTACTGATTTATCTTTAGTTTGATAATATATAATCACTTACCAAAATGTAAATAGTACTACCTACTAGGTAGCCTATTGTTTCTAGGCCACAACTCAAACAGCATATTATTGTACTAAATACTGCAAGCTTTTCTAATATAATAGTTGGTGTTCATTCATCTAAAAATATTTTAAAAATTGATAGATACTTTAAAAATATTAGGTCATGGGAGTTTTTACATCTCCTATTAGGTTAAGGGGCACCTTCTTCTATGGATTGACATTGGCTTAAATGGCACTATATAGAGCATGACTATATTCTAAATCCTATGTATACAGGTATATCTAAAATTACTTCGGTATTTGTATACATGATTACATATTAAACCCAACCTGAGTTCATAATGATGTGTGTGACTCTAATCTAACAACCAGTTTACATATAACCTCAAGCAGTCACAGTGAGAGATTTGACTTCATTTAGGTGATCTGCATGGAAAAGTGGGCTCATTGTTATCAACTGTTACCCACAGAAAAATAACATTGCCAGTGACAATATGGCTGTTGTTGTCTCCTCTTATCTAACAGTTGGCTAGATTCTCTTGTACAAAAAGAGTGTGCTGAGACTAATTTCCTTATGATGTCAACATTAGATAAGGAAATATGGCTACCCAAATCACAGAACTTTACAATGCAAAGAACTCTGGATGTCATAGAATCTATTCTTGCAAAAAAAGCCCATGCTAAGTTGTTCTCTCTATCCAAGATTTTTTTTTTTGCATGAAATATGAACATCCTGTTTCCCAGTGAGCTGAGCCTGTCATAGTGAGCTGTAGTATTTGATTTCCCCCATCCCATACTTCCCATGCACATTAGCAAAATGCAGTGGCTCTGTTGTGATTTTTACCATCAACATATGACATCACCTATAATTTTTATTCTCAATCTTACACATGCATTTTTTACAGAAAATACATCTTTGAAAACAGTGCAGATAAACCAAATAAGAAAGTTATCAGTTGGATTTTCGTGTAGCATCATAAGGCTAGCTTCTATTAATACACTGCATTTGTTGGTATATTAAACTATATATTGCACATCTTATTTTCTGCCATAATCCCTATAATTGAGAGGAAATGACATACAATTACATCAAGTTAAGACTACACAGAATGCTTTTGCTTAGTGCTCACAGCTTGTAAGAGAGGTTACATCAGAATATCCGGCCACCAGTACATTAGTTTTAGTGAGGATTTTGTGATTATTTTAAATAAGAACAACCGAAAGAATACAGGGAAACAATGACTATTAGGCAGGATTCAGTAGTTGAGAGCATTCACTGGCACAAGACCCTTAATTTGGTGACCTTCCTTTATTTCCAATTCAGAGTCAATAATGAGGGCATTAGAACATAAACAGAAATGCCATGACTTTTCTGATCTGTGGTGTATATGTATGTATGGTGTGCTATGGTGTGGTGTGGTGTGGTGTGGTGTGTGTGTATGTGTGTGTGTATATGTGTGTGTGTGTGTATGTATATGTGTGTGTATATGTATGTGGTGTGGTATGTATGTATGAGTGTGTATATATGTGTATGTGTGTCTGTGTGTACATGAATATGTGCATGTGTAGGTATGTGTGGTGTGGTATGTGTGTGTATGTGTGTATATGTGTATGTGTGTGTGTATGTACATATAGCGTGGTTTGTATGTGTATGTATGTGTATGTATGTGTATATGTGTGTGTTTATGTGTGGTGTGAATGTGTGTGTATATGTGTGTGTATGTATGTGTATGTGTGTGTATATGTGTGTGTATGTTTGTATGTGTGTGTCTGTGTATACATAAATATGTATGTGTGTATGTATGTATGGTGTGGTGTGTGTATATGTGTGTGTCTGTCTGTGTGTCTGTGTATGCATGGATATGCATATATGTTGTTCTCTGTACATGAATGCTTGTGAGCATGCAGCACTCAGGGCATACACACGGATTGGAGAGAATAGGCTGAGGTGTAGCTCCTCACCATTTACTTTATTGGAAGCAAGGTCTCCTTGTTGTGTTTTCACCTCAAACACCAGAGCATCTGCTCAGTGAGCTTCCGGGATTCTCTGTCGCTGCCTTTCCACTCTGCACTGGACGCTGGGATAACACATGCACATGCTAGGCATTTAGCCTGTCTTCAAATTTGAACTCAGGTCTTCACTCTTGCATATCAAGCCATCTTTCCAGCCAAAAGATCTTGGATTTTATACCTTTTTTAAAAAAAATCTAACTAAAAACCACTTCCAAAGAGAAAACAAGAGATCATAATAAACGTGTGTGTTAAAAACACGAGTAAAACAGTTAAACATGTTAAATAACAGAAGCAATGTTGTGTCTAATTTCCAAGCTTTGAAGTCAGCAAGCTTGCACTCACACCTTGCTCTGTCATTCACTGCAACCAAAACCCACAGGATTTTGTCATTAAAACACTTCAAAGAAGGGCGCACACTTTGTAAAGCAGCAGAGCAGATTAAAGGGAGCGGTGGACACGGAGCCCAGCATCTCGAGCAGAGAAGCAACAGCTGTCAGAGCCTGTCTGCAGAGTGTCTGATGTGGCTGGTACCTTTCTGTCTTTCTATACTAGATGTAACTGTACTGTCTTTCTTGTTCTTTCTCAGTCACTCTGTGTTCTCTGGGAATGAGCAGAGAAGACATTCTCTTATTTAAAAGAAAATCATTGCTTTTAACACCATTATATACTGTCAGCTTTGGGGTTTTCTTTTTTCTTTTTCCTTCTTTTTCATTTTTCTTTCTTCTTTATTTTATTTTATTTATTTAGATTTCAAATGTTGTCCCCATTCATGGTCTTCCTCTGCAACCCCCCCATAACCCCTCCTCTTGGCTTCTAAGAGGGTGCTCTCCTACCCACCCATTCACCCCTGCCTCACCTCTCTAGCATTCTCATTCACTGGGGCAACAAGCTTCTACAGGACCAAGAGCCTCCCCTCCCACTGATGCCAGATAAGGTGATCCTCTGCTCCATATGTAGCAGGAGCCATGGACTGACTCATGTATATTCTTTGGTTGGTAGTTTAGCTCCTGGGAGCTCTGAGGGGTCTAGTTAGTTGATATTGTTGTTCTTCCTATTGGGTTGCAGTTCTCTTTAGCTCCTTCAGTCCTTCCCCTATCTCTTCCATTGAGGTGCCCGGGTTCAGTGCAATAATTGGCTCTATCTGCATCTGTCTTAGTCAGGCGCTGGCAGAGCCTCTCAGAGGACAACTATATCAGGCTCCTTACTGCAAGTACTTCTTGGCATCCGCAATAGTTTTGGGATTTGTTATCTGCAGATGTGATGGGTCCCTGGGTGGGGTGGTCTCTGGATGGCCTTTCCTTCAGTCTCTGCTCCATTTTGTGTCCCTGAATTTCCTTTAGATAGGATCAGTTCTATGTTGAAGTCTTTGGAATGGGTGGATGACCCCATCCCTCAACTGGGGGCCATGTCTATCTACTGGAGGTGGTCTCTTCAGGTTTTACGTCCCTGCTATTGGGTATTTTGGCTAATGTCATCCCCACTGGGTCCTGGAAGCCTCTCACATCCCTGTTTTCTGGGACATTCTAATGGTTCCTTCCATCAAGGTTCCCCCACATATTTCTATTCATTCTCTTGGCCCTCTGGATTTCTCTGTTTCTATCCATACTTGATCCTGCTCCTCCTTTTCCCTCCCCCTCCTCTCTCCCACTCAAGTCCCTCCCTCCCTCTGCCTCCCAGGATTATTTTGTTCCCCCTTCTAAGTGGGTTTGGAGCATCCATACTTTGGCCTTCCTTCTTGTTAAATTTCATCTGGTCTGTGAGTTGTATTATGGGTACTCTGAAATTTTGGGAAAATGCCCACTTATCAGTGAGTACATACCATGTATGTCCTTTGGGGTCTGGGTTACTTCACTCAGAATGATACTCTCTAGTTTCATCCATTTGCCTGCAAAACTTATGAAGTTGTCATTTTTAATAGCTGAGTAGTATTCCATTGTGTAAATGTACCACATTTTCTGTATCCATTCTTCTATTGCGTGACATCTAGGTTGTTTCCAGTTTCTGGCTATTATAAATAAGGCTGCTATGATCATAGTGGAGCATGTGTCCTTGTTATATGTTGGAGCAACTTTGGGGTAGATGCCCAATAGTGGTATAGCTGGGACTTCAGATAGAACTATTTCCAATTTCTTATGAACCACAGATTGATTTCCAAAGCAGTTGTACCAGCTTGCAATCCTACCAGCAATGGAGGAGTGTTCCTCCCTCTCCACATCCTCACCAATATTCTGCTGTCACTTGAGTTTTTGATCTTAGTCGTTCTGACTGGTGTAAGGTGGAATCTCAAGGTTGTTTTGATGCATTTTCCTGATGACTAAAGATGTCAAACATTTCTTTAGGTACTTCTTGGCCATTTGGGATTCCTCAGTTGATAATTCTTTGTTTAGTCCTGTACCCCATTGTTCAATGGGGTTATTTGGTTTTCTGGAGTCTAACTTCTTGACTTCTTTATATATTTTGGATATTGGCATTCTATTGAATGTAGGGTTGGTAAAGATCTTTTCCCAATTTGTAGGTTGCCATTTTGTTCTATTGACAGTGTCCTTTGCCTTACAGAAGCTTTCCAGCTTCATGAGGTCCCATTTGCTGATTGTTCATCTTAGAGCCTGAGCCATTGGTGCTCTGTTCAGGATGTTTTCCCTTGTGCTAATGTGTTTGTGATTTTCATATAAGGTCTGTATAATGTCAGATACATCCCTTCCACTTGTTAACTGTTTTGTTTTGTTTCCTTTTTAAAAAATCACAAAAGAGTGTTCATTTTGTTAGTTTTTCCCTGTGCATGATTATTATGTCTCTCCTCTCCATTACCATGTTGTGAAACACTAGTAGATTCATGTATGTTGAACCACCATTATAAAAGATAAAAGCCATCTAGTTATGGCACACAACATTTTTAAATACTGTTTTATTTTTAGTTATGTGTGTGTATATACATGTATATGTCTGCATGCACACAGGTGCCATGGCATGTAGAAGAGAGCATGAGATCCCAGTGGAGTTAGAGTTACAGGTGGTTGTGAGCCACTTATCATAGAGGCTAGGACTGAACTCGGGTTCTCTGTAAGAGCAGCACATGCTCTTTACTGTAAAGCTGTATCTTCAGCCCCAAGACATATCCTTTAAAGGTACTGTGTGTATTGTTGTATTTTATTTCCTAGGTTTTTGGGTTTTTTTTACTATATCTTTGTTCATCAAGGTCTGCTCCTATTCACTGTTGCATACCAAGTAAAATGCCTCTCCCAGTGAACAAATCACAAAAGTAGTTTGTGAGTGAGGCAAGCCTGCCTTTTCCTCTGGCTCATAGCAAGTTTCTGCCTAGTTATATAGTAGTCTAAAATGTTAATCATTCTTTTGTCTGGCTATTATCAGTTAAACACTCTGTTTAACTAGTCTGAAAGCAAACTTGGAGTGTCTCCCTCATTAGGTCTGAGGCACCTCTACCTAAGTTCCACCTTTGTCCCAAGAAGTCTCCTAGGAAAAAGGCAAAGAGCTCTTCCCTCCATTCAGCTTGGCAGCATACTGGGTATCAAACTCTAATCACAGCCACTGGGGAGGTTGGGAGATTACAAGTTCAAGGCCTAGACTATAGATTAAAAGTTCAAAGTCACCATAAGCAACTTGGTGAGATCTTATCTCAGAGTAAAATAAAACGAGGCTAATGGTATGGCCCACTTACTTATACACCACCAACCTTCAATATTCCCAACTTAAGGAACAGTACATTATGATTCCAGAAAGAGACCAATTATTGGTAGAGAGCCTCACTTTGTCTTGGGTGAGATTGGCCCCACTGCCTATCACTCCCTAGTTTGCATCTCTGGCTGAAAAAGCAGAATAATGACTTGTTTCCACTTACTAATGTCAATGAGTTTCCCTGTAGATAATAGGAGAGTATTAGTTGTTAAAATTCTGGTTCTGAAGCCAGTCTGCTATGGGTTTCCAGTAATGAGCAATGGAGCTCAGAAGTGAGTTTCTGAACCACCAGACTCGGAACCAAATCTGGAGCACTCAAAGGTTGAATATGCCTGGACGACCTCACAGGTACCTGAGCTTCATTGCTTACTTACTCAGTCTATCAAACGCTGGCCAGTCATGATTCAGACAACTCAAAAACAGACAACTATCTTTAGATAGTTTTACTCTGAATATAAAATCCCAATTCAAACAGAAAGATGTTGATTATAACTCACAAACCAAAAGTTTTTAAGGAGGACTTTTAAAAAACATTCATCCATTCATTCATGAATCATGTGTGCACACAGGAGCATGTGTGTATAGTGTTTGTATGTGTTGTGTGTACATGAAGATCACAGGATTCTTTGTGATGTCTGCTCACTCTTTACTGTCTGGGTCCCAAGGACCAAATTCAGGTCACTGGGTTAAGGTGCCTTTACCCACTGAGCCAATTTTCCAACCCTCAAGTTCAAGGGGGGCCTCTTTCAAGACATTACTGAGTGTGTCCACCTATATTGTCACACTATCCTTCTCCTCATCACTGACCTAAAACGTTTAGGTCCTTAGACATATTCAATAAGGGACACTTTCTTTCAAACATTTACAACTCCAAGAATTGTTTAAGGTCTCAATGTTGCTTGTCTGGGTTTTACTGACTGGAATTATGGACTACACAAGGGGGTGTGACTTAAGCAATGCAGGATGAGCTTGCTTGTTAGTTTTTTGTTCTGTTAAACTGCACTTATGTTTAAGAAATAAACAAAAAGATTTCTAAGACCCAGACATTCAGAGTCAGCTGTGGTAGTGAGGCTAGAATATTACACACACCCTCCAGCCTTATAGTGAACCTTATAGTTGACTTTAGGATGCATTATTTGAGGCCAAGGTGATGTTAAAACCCTGAAAATAAATATTTCTATCTGTTTTGGAAAGCAATACACTCAGAAGCTTCATGATTCTTATAAAGCACCCATCAACTGCAAACCAAATGACTTGAAATTCTCCTTTTATGATTTTCAACCAAGTCCATCTGAGTTGACTGGCAGGTGGGGAAAGTCACCACAGTACAACTCTCCAGAAAGCGTGGAAGGTTTGCTGTCTGTCAGGTGGACGTCTGGAGACATGGCAAGGAAAACAGTCCAAATAGTGGCATAAAAGCCAAAATATATAAAAGCTTAATCACCATGTTTTATTTCCTTGCATTTAAAAAATGTCCAGTGGTGTTTTAACTTATAACATTGTGAACTATTTATTCTTTATCTTCCTACCAAGAGATGGCAATTAAACAAATAGCACATTTTGCTACCCAATTTAAACATGCTTTAATTTGATGCCTACGTCACAAAAAAGAGCTCATTCTCTTAGACAAAAATGTGTGTGCTCTAGATAAAGAAAACTACTTCTATAGAGTAGTAATTTATCATATATACATATGTGTTTGTATAATAAATTACACACACATATAATAAATTACACATACATATATAATAGATTACACACACACACACACACACATACACACATGTATCCTCGCATTCCCTAGCTCCTCCTCCAGTAGTCATAGCTTGACCTAGAACAAGCCGATCTTCTATCAGCCCCATTACAGAGAATCACTTTGGCCAAGGTCACTACTCCTCAGAGTTTAAGATCATAGAAACTCAGCACTGGGGCTTATTTCATCCATTATTGGCACTTCTCATGGATGCTCTACCATGATAAACACTCTTGGCACTGGACACAATTTCCCTAGGGTTTCACTCATTCTGTGCGCTGGTCCCCCTGCCCTCAATCCTCCCTCCATGTGCACTTCCTGTTATTTGGATAGTCATCTTCTCTACACGTTTTTATCCTAGGGCATTGTATTTTTGTTCCTACATCCTATTTAATTTCTTCATGTACTATCTACATGTAGCTGCCATCTGTACAAACTACAAGTATAAAATGACTATATTTTTATACATTGCTGTCTTAGAACTTACTCCTAAGATCTATACCCAAGTGATTGCCACTGAGTCCCTTTGTTCTCTCTGTCTGGGCTCACTGAGCTCCATTTCAGACTTTGCTCATTCGGCAGGAGCTCCTATGGCAGGAGACAGCTGTTATTGTGCACTGAGCCGCTGTTCATCTCTACATATACAATACCTAGCCAACCATCAGTGCCTCCCCTTGCATGGCTGCTGCTCATCTTGAGGTGGATGCTTCAGCTCCACTTCTCTATAAAAGAAATTCTAGCTCACCCAGGGCATCATTACAGTGCCCACATCTTGGTCCATACTTGCTTCTTTCCTCTCCCTGTATTCTTTACTGGCATGAAAATGACACTAACCTGACTTTTATCTTTCAGATTTATAGTCTCAGAATAGTCAGTATCTGCTGCTAGAAACGACAGGCTTTAGAACAAAATTATAAAGGATACAAAATAACAAACAGTGAGGCGAGAACTGAAAGTCAGGCTAGTGGCGTAAAAGACCAAGATTCTCATAACTATGTTACAGCATGCTCAGTTTTAATAACTACTTAAATAAGCATTATTTAAACAGGTTACTTAAAATCTAATTTTTTTAATTTACCAATATTAAATTTACACTGGCATGAGACTGGATTAATATGCATGTATAAATGTACCCCCAAGAGTTAAATTACTCTGGAATGAATACAGGGTGAATTTTCAAAGCAAGTGATTCATATCATATGCTAACAAAGTAATGTTATCACCCAGTGCATCATCACAGTGCTTGGTGTGTGTGTGTGTGTGTGTGTGTGTGTGTGTGTACAAATGAGTGCATTTCTACATCTATGTGCATATATATGCATGCTAATATGTAAATGTATATATGTGTATGTGTGTATATGTGTGTTTCTATGCATGTGTGCATAAATATGTGCATGTATGCATACAAATGTGCATACCTATGTGTATACATGTGTGCATATGAGTATAAATAAATGTGTACCTGTACATACATGTGTTTCTGTGTGGGCGTGTATGTATAAACATGTGTCTGTGTGTGCAAATTTCTGCTTGTATACATGCATAAATGTGTGTATACATGTGTGCATGTATATGCAGATGTATGTATGTATCTGTGTGGAGGCCAGAGGACAATCTTGGGTGGTTTTCCTCAGTGCTGTGTATACTTTTATTCATTTTATCTTCAGACAAGTTCTTTCCCATTAGCCTAGAACATGTCGAGCAGGTGAGATCAGCTGGCATGAGAGCCCCTAAGCCCTGCCTATCTCTGCCTCCTCAACACTAATCATACAAGAGTGCACTGCTTTTTCACAAGGGTTCTGGTGACTGGATTCAGGCCCTCTGTTTGTGTGGCAAGTATTTTACCAACTAAGCTCTCTCCCCAGCCTCTCAGTTACCTTTTTATCTAGATGTAAGTATTTTACCTCTATCAAGAAAATCATTTGGAGCATTGACTTTGGGTCTTTCTAGTGTTAACACCTTAAGGTAGGCATGTTCGCAATGGCGCCTGCTAACAAGGTAGGCATGTTCACAATGGCGCCTGCTAACAAGGTGGGCATGTTCGCAATGGCGCCTGCTAACAAGGTGGGCATGTTCGCAATGGCGCCTGTAGGCATGTTCGCAATGGCGCCTGCTAACAAGGTAGGCATGTTCGCAATGGCGCCTGCTAACTTACTGTTAAGGTGACTGATTTTT
>JADRCC010554529.1:0-12468 GCA_019843855.1 Hylomyscus alleni | reverse complement strand
CAGAGGTACATCACACAATGGGGAGATGAGGAACAGTCTACATGGTGGTCTCACAGTTCTCTGCTATCCATGCTTTGATCACTTCCTTAGGAGTGCCACAATCAGGATTTTTGAGAGCCATCAGGACCTTGAGGGTCACTTTATTTACAGAGCAATGCCTCGAGATATGCTGTGTGAGACACTTAAACAAAATAATTATTAGTATGACATTTCTTCCCATCATAGTGTAAGTGGCTATCTTCAAGGTATCCAACAGCCTCTTAATATTGTCCCATTAAAGAGACGGCCACCCTTTAGGAGAGTAGGGGGGCATAAATCAAGATAATTATAGGGGCCATACAAATTCCAATTGTTGATCATAGGATCATATCAGAATCTGATGGGATCCCTGTTAACATAGAGAGTAATATTGGAATCATTGTGTGAGATAAACCTCCACAAGCCAAATGTGAGGTTAGATGACAATATCGAGTAGTCCCCAGTGAAATTTACACCTAGTTCAGGCTGGCAGTGCTCCCAAGGTATAGGAAGTCCCATGAAAGTGGGCATTTGAGGGACCCTCGGACAGCGAGACAGGACTGGACATGATATGCATAGGGAATTCTTTGGGGATTTGTAATCAGTAAAGGGAATGGGAAGTTCCATATCTAACATGATGCCATAGGTTAGATTAGCATGAAAGTCCCCATGTTCATATTGTATAGTTGGATACAAGGTCTGACAGAGGAGACATTGGTGGTAAAACAGAGAATTTCCTCCATGGTCCACATGTCTTCTAATCATTAGGTGATAGTGACTAAGTCCCTGAAGGGCAAACCCAAACTCACATTGGAAGAGAAAAGGATAGGCTGGGGAGTTAATTGCCACAGGCAAAAAAAAAAAAGGGGGAGACAATGACATCAAAACCCAGAGCTCATCAGCCCTCCCAGGCCAAAGGAAACTAATAAACACAGCATGCACATTATGTCTCCATATCCTGGTCATCTCGGCTTCTTCATCACTCCCTGGTCCACAGCTAGACAAACATCTCTCGAGATGTACCCATATTGGCGCAGTTTTGTCCTGGGGGAAAACACAAGCATAACCTCACCCCCTTGCCAGAAGCAGAGTGGGCGGTTGCCATTGAGAGGTTATTGGGTCCCTCCATCTAACCAATGGGAGGGGTGTGTCCCTTGGCAAAAATGCCCAATATTTGTAAGCAGGGCTCAGCCCTTTCTCATCAAAGAAGAGAACGGTCACAGGAAACAGGTCTTCCACCAAGGCTAGGTGTGGGTCTCTTTTGGATTCTGGGAAGGTGACATGAGCAAGTACTCCCTTCAAGGAGCAATTTGCTCTACAATTGCTTGACCTTGAGGATTATAGGGGATTCCAAAGGAGTGACTGATCCTCAATGAGGATAAGGTGCTGAACTGCTAAGATGAGTAAGCAGGTCCACTGTCAGTCTTGAGTGCCCAAGGTGCTCCCATTACAAACATTGCTGATTTCATGGCCTTAATTACATGAGAGGCCTTTTCACCTACCATGGATGGCCACACTGTATATGAAGGCAGAGCAAGTATCCACCACAACATGTACATACCTAAGACTACCGAAGCCTGGGTAATGAGTGACATTCATTTGCCTGATTGTATTGGGGAGTAGACCTCTAGAGTTAACTCCTGATCTTCCAAAGGGACCCAATGATGCAAGAGGTGTGCAAATTGCACAGGACCTTGAAAGACATTTTCATTGTGACATAGGCAATTCGAGCAGGAGCTTTTGTAAATTCTGAGGAGAAAGGTGAAATTGCTGGTGTAACATTAAGGCTTGTTCTAGCAATTCCATGTCTACAGCCATAATCAGGGCATCAGTTCTCTCATTTCCTTCTGCTAGTATGCCAGGCAATTTAGAATGTGATCTTATGTGTTAGATGAACCAGGGATGTGCCCTATTCTCAAGAGCCTTCTGGATAGATTGCATGCAGACATGTATAGGGATGTGTTGGTCCACTCTATGTCACCACTGTGTTTGTGTGCAGTCTCCTTCTTTCTCTATCATTCCTTAAAGTTAGATGCATTATCTTACCCTGTTGTGGGAGTGGGAGCATAGGTGAAAGCCCCAGACAAGCCTGGTCCCCAATGTGTAAGATTCTCAGAATCCTCTGGCCTTTTCCCAATAGACATTAACTCCATCTCTACCAAAAAGCTATAACACTAGAATCACACAGACCTTGCCACATGTCTGGCTAAGACCTTGCCACAAGCTGGCAAACATGAAATGACCTTAGCCAGCTACCCTTAATCTGTCTGGGGAGTCAGTTTGCCACATTTATTTGCTGTGAATGGCTTGACTTAACTTTTTGTAAATGAATAGAACCAAAAGTGCTGGCAGGTTTTATCATTTGTTTATTTTTATTCTATGTGTACAAATGTTTTGCCTACATGTGTGCATACAGCACCCACAGAGGCCAGAAGAGTATGTCAGATAACTCTGGCATTGGAGTTAGGATGGTTGTGAGCCACCATGTTGGTGCTAGATACTGAAGTCTGGGCTTCTGTGAGAATAAGAAATGTTCTTAACCACTGAGCCATCTCTCTAGTGCCTTGAATTAACTTTCTAACAGTGAAATGTATTTCTTTGTCCTCTGTCACAGGGAAAAGCTACTCATCTGTTGGCATCATGTGTGCTCTGTGCTCATAAGCAGTAAGGACATCCACGTACTCCAAGTGAAAGACACTAATCTTAATGAAACAGCCTTTTTGGTCTTATATAACCATCTGAAGTACCCCAGCTGCACCCTCAAAGTAGTTGTGTAAATTAGAGGTCAACTTTGATGTAGTCATCTCATGGAAGTAACAGACTTACTAGCCTTCCCACCATCTCTCAGATAACTGCATAAATTAAGGCTTATACAGTCCAAAGTAGAATCTCACTGGCTTGGTACCTTACTAACGTGTGTGACTGACTATTCTTCACCGAGGGCTGTCCCATGAATTGCACAATGATGAAAGCATATGCAGGGTTTCCTAATGTGACAGCCAACATTGCCTCCAGTCTTTTCTTAGAATTCTACATGGAAGAGAAAAATCACCTAATGAGTTGGGTCACTGGGTTGCAAAATTAGAGTTGTGCTGTCTTATGGGATATAGGATCTTGCCAAAGATGAGAGCTTAGTGGAAGCTGATTGATACCTCTGTTTGTTCTACAGGGTAAATAATGTGACCTTCCTGTGTGATAACCACCTGTTCTTTGAGTTGATTCAGTGCAGCGTTTGCAGCACTTGAACCTCAACCTCACATTCCTGTCCCACAGTGATGTGAAACTGTTGTGTGATGTCTTGAACCAGGCAGAGTGCAACATAGAAAAGCTGATGTAAGTCTGTGTGTTCTCCTAGCTCACTGACTCCCCTTAAAAGGGGCATCTTAGTTTTGATCTATCTGCTGTGACAAAATGCCCTGATTTAAGCAATGACAGAGAGAAAAAAATGGTTACTGGATTCAGAATTTCAGCTTATAGGCGTTATTGTGGGAAGCCAGGGTAGCAAAAATATGGAAGCATAGTCACATCTCATGCACAATCAAGAGTGGATTAATGATGCACACATGGTAGTGATCAGGTAACTTCCTCCACTCCTATACAGATCAGGATCCTGCTTCCTGAGGAATGGTGCCTCCCACAGTGGACGGGTCTTACCACCTCAGTTAACTTCATCAAGAAATCACCCATAAACATGGCCACAGGTGTTCCCCATCTAGAGAAGCCCTCACTGAGACTCCCTTTTTAGTTGATTTTAGATTGTGTCACATTGACATTAAAACCATCACAGGACTACATTTTTTAACTTGTGCATTTGTTTCCTATTTTTCTGTTGTTCATGTGTAGACTTCCTCACTTTAAGAACTGATCACTGCTGGTCAGTGAGATGGATCAGTGGATTAAGGAACTTGTTAACAAACCTACAACCTGAGTTCTATCCCAGGACCCACACAGAGAAAGGAAAGGAAAGAACCAACTTCTACAAGTTGTTCTATTTTGTTCGGCATTCTCCTCATACCCCTTCTGCCTGCTGTAGCATATATGCTCGGGCATACACACACATACAAATAAATAAATGAATGTAATTTGTAATAATTTAAAACACTGGGTTGTTATGAGCTATTGTTGCTCTTCCAGAGGACTAGAGTTCACTCCTTGGCACTCATGTAGTGGTTCACTACCATCTATAACTCTAATTCTAAAGGATCTTATGCCTTCTGACATCTGCAGGCACCTGGTACATGGATACACGCAGGCAAAACATTCATATATTAAATTTAAAAATGAGCAAGTCTAATTTTTTAAAAATTGAACTGATTATGGAATGTGAAAATTAATTTCTACATGGGTATATTCACTTTGGAAACCATTGCTTCTGTTCAGATTTCACAGCTTCTGACACATTCTAGAACTCAGAACTCTTACTGCTAAGCATATGTGCTATCTATAGTTACATGACTCTATTTGCTTCCTAAACAGGTGTTCATGGGAGGTGTGCATACCTGAAAAGATGAAATTCTAACTGACAATAAGCTAGGTGAAAATCCCATAGCTATTGATCATAGCTAGATTGACCTCAGAGATTATGGGTGGCATAAATTTGATTCAAAATGATGTCATTTATAAACATATATATGTGAAGTTCACAATACAAGTTCAAAGATGGTTGGGACTTAGAGGCAAGGATAATGGTTCCTGGTTTGTGGCTAGTGATAGAAAAGGAAGATGGGGATGAATATGGAGGACTACAGTTCTTGATATTGCACTTTATCCTATTTTTCTGCCATGGATACTGGTATTATGTATTGTATGTATGTATATGTTCTATGATAACCATGCTTTGGGTTTTGAATGATTGAGTTATATAGCAAGAAAAACTAAAAAAGATTAAGTAGCAAATAGCAGAAAGAAGCCACAGATAGCTAGCAAATTACTATCATATCTGACATCATCAGAGGAGACTAGGATAGCCCCATGAGAGAGAAAACTAAAGACAACATCATATAGGAGAGTGCATACATCCAGCAGAAATTGGCTGGGGACACCTCACTGAAGCACTCAGAGGGAGAAAACTAAACACGACATCATATAGGAGACTGCATAATCCAGCCAAAGCTGACTGCGGACATCTCAATGAAGCAGTCAGAGGGAGATCTTTATCTCCTGTCCTGGGGGAGGAGCAGGGTGTTTGTTTTGTGCCACCAAGTAAAAGAACAAATTACAGCAGATAGATAATGTCTGCAAATAACATGAGCAAGACAGGTGCTTCGGCTCATCCAGTAGAAATGACTGGGGAGGTGTTGACACAGCCTTGTCGGAGTTCTCCAATGAGTGTTTCAGGCAGAGTAGAGCATTCTCCCCACCAGTGAGTTCCTTCTCTTTCCCTCATAATAGCAGCTGTAGGGTATTGTAGGGATAAATAAGTCACTTTGGTTGGCACTGGCTTATCTTCTAGCCATTCTCAGAAACACAGTGCTTTTACTCTTGGGCAGTGTGACTGTTCTCCCCTCTCCCTATTGCAGACCCACAGGGGCCAGCCCTTCTCTGGATACGGAATCTTACAAGACATTTGCAATGAACATGCTAGAGTCTGGGACAGGAAAGCCCTTCTTATTCTCAGAGTTCAATTTCAGCAAGCTTACAGCACATCACAGTTTCCCAATACAGCATGCATTATATCTGCTAACTCAAGGGCATCACACACACCACCACCAACAACAACAACAAATGAATAAATAAGTGTAATTTTAAAAAACTGGACTTAAAAGATGACTCGGAGGTTAAAGAGCACATGTTGCTCATGCAGAGGACACAGGTTTAAGTCCTGTCCCAGAACTCAAACTGAATGGCTTATGACCACCTGTAACTCTAGTTCTAGGAGATATGACACTCCTGGTCTCTATAGGCACCAGGCACACATGTGATGTACGTATATACAAGGAGGGAAGCACTCATACTCAGTAAAAATAGATTTTTTTTTAAAAAAGAACAATGTCAAATTCTGAGATGTATAGCAAGGGAAAATGACATGAAAATAATGAAAATATAGCAGTATGACATTATCTTTTCCCTGCAGGATAGCAGCCTGTAACTTTTCACCTGATGACTGCAAGGCCTTTGCCTCTGTCTTGATCAGCAGCAAGATGTTGAAGCATCTTAATTTGTCATCTGAGAACTTGGACAATGGGATATTCTCACTGTACAAGTCTTTGTGCCACCCAGACTGTGTTCTGAAGCACTTAGTGTAAGTGGCCTTGGGAGGTGGGGTGTACTGTAGAGACTGTGGAAATAGTTTGAACATGCATTCTGTTTACTAAAATCTGCCAGTTGTGTAGCTGGTGAAATGGCTCAGTGGGTAGGAGTACTTTCTATGCTGATATCAGCAGTAAATGACGCCTGCAATCCCAGAGCTGAGAAATGAAGATGGTGGGACCTAGAGCTCAGAGATCAGCCGTATTGGTGAATCCCAGGCTCAGAACAAGGCAGAGAGTGACTGAGGAAGACACCAGCCTCAGCCTCAGTCCGTACACACAGGAGTGCATATGCAATATACACACTGTTAGATTTCCAAGACAACATAGAGAGCTAGGAGGTTAAAAAAAAAAAAAAGGACTAGAGCCTAATCTCAGCAGACTGGACTATTTATTCCAAAACAGCAAAGGACAGAATGTTTCCTGTTGGAAAGGGGTGTCTGTGTGGAGGAAAGCTGGCTGTGTCTCTTAATCAGGGTGATGCGAGGGTATTGTTCATATCCATAATAGCTAGGACAGTTACCCAGTCTCATTCCTTGGGCTTAGAATGCAGCCAAAAGGTGCTTGGGCAGTTCTGCATTCTTTCTTTCCTTGAGTTGTCATAGTTTCTGTGTTGACCTGCTGACTGGAGAAAAGCCATCTATAGGAATCCTGTCCCCAGACACCACACAGACAAATTAACTAGTTATAATATCTTCACATTGATGCAGTCCCATAGCAGAAGTTTCAAAGCATAAACCTAAGAAACATAAGCAAACATAGTGGGCTGGAGAGATGGCTCAGTGGTTAGGAACACACACATTGCTCTTCTGCAGAAGACCCATTTGTTTCCTAGCACCTGTGCTAGGCAACTTAACATCCACTTGTAGCTTTAGGTCTGAGAAATCAAACATCCTCTTCTGGCTTTTACAGTCACCCTCTCTCACATGGACAGACGACAGATAGCACAACACAGATACACCTAATTAAAAATAAAATCTTTAAAACACATACTCAGGCACATCTGAGTTCTAACCTAGAAGACTGAGACAGGAGGATATCAAGGTCAAGGTCAAACTTCCAAACAGCCCATGTAAAGGTGGAAGGAGAGAACCAACTCCACAAAGCTGTTCTCTGACCTTCACGTGCATACTGTGGTATGTTCGTGAAAACATCATATGCACAATTGTAATCATTTAAATTTTTCAATTGTTTCTGAACTTAACTTTGTAGATTATTTTGTTGTTCTTATTTCCCCTGTCAACGGTTAGTTAGTGTTTAAATTGTATTGTATATTATAAGAAGACTGGAGGAGATTAAAACTAGTATATGGGAGAGTAATGACAGGTTGGACACATACTGAACCACTGTATGCACAGCTCTTGAGTACCTGCAGAGTTTTACATCTGCAGTGACCCTGACCCCATATCCACACTCATCCCAGCTACCTATAGATATCAAGGAATTCATGTACTAAACTTCAAAAGCTGTTTGACTAGATTAAAGTGCCTGTAACAGACACATAGACTTGTGTCAATAACTTGCTTTTGGCATGCAGAATGGGACAGTAACAGAGTAAATACCCACAAACCCCATGACTTCATTTCATACTGAATGAGCCTTTCTTGTAATTATGGATGGAATAAGTGAGTAGGCTAACAAGGAAGAAAATGAAGGCCTTTAGAACTCAGGCGAGAGGTTTGGTGTTTTGGATAGGGCCGATGATGGTGATTTTTCATGTCATGCATTTCTATATTTTTCATATTATGATGGATAGTGTTAGCTGTCACCCTGACACAATGACACTCACCTGAGTATCAATAAAGGAGTATCTAGGTGGGCCCTTGAGCATGTCTGTAAGGGATTGTCTCGATTATGCTAATTAGTCTGAGAAAACCCAGCCCACAGTGGGCAGCACCATTACCCTGGGTTTGGGTCCTGGATTATTGAAGAATGGAAAATATAGCCAAGTGTGTATGAATTCTCTGTGCCTTTGACTCTAGATGTGATGTGGCCAACTGTTTGAAGTTTCTGCCCCTTGACTTCACACAATGGAAGAGTACAATCTGCCATAGTAAGCTAAATTAAAGCCTCTTTCCCAAAAATTGATTTTTATAAGAATATTTTTATCATAACAACAGAAATGAAACTAAACCACATAGGCATTCTTTTTAAAATACATTTTCGTACTGTTTCTTATACAAGACAACATTGATATGGTTGCCTATATCACAGTAACAATGTAACTATAAGAAGTACCATTGAGGCATTGCTAATATAAAGGATTCAGGTTAGATTCAGGTAAGGTCTTCAAAACATTAGCATTGTCAATGAATTTACTCAGTTTCAATGTTAGATCTGATGTGAAAGCAGATGAAGGGAAATATGCTCTGCTAAACCAGAAGTTCCTCATCTTGCTTGATTATTTTGTCCTACTACTTATAAAGTTGTGGAAATGTTACATCCCCCCCCTACTTTACATGCCTTTCTTTTCCTGCAACAGGTTAGCCAACTGTTCCCTCAGTGAGCAATGCTGCGACTACCTTTCAGAAGGTCCTAGGTGGAACAAAACCTTGAGCCACCTAGACATCAGCTCCAGTGACCTGAAGGATGAAGGACTGAAGGTTCTCTGTGGGGTGCTCAGTCTCCCAGACAGTGTCCTGATATCACTAAGATAGGTTTCTTTGAGCTTGGCCTTGGAGGCTCTGTTTAGGATTATTTAATGTATATGCCCAAGAATATGCAGGGTAGAGTCAATTTACCTCAGGCTCCTGAAGACCCTTTCCTTAGGACAGATACATCTATGCCTTGGCCTCTGAGGGTGTGAGGTGGGAAGCCACTCAGAGTATGGACACAAGGGACTGAGAGAAAGAGAGGAATTATGACTAGAGCAGAAGGGTTGTGAGCTACCATGTGGTTGCTAGACATTGAACTCAGCCCCTCTGGAAGAGCAGTCAATGCTCTTAAACTCTGAGTTGTCTCTCCAGCCCAAGAACATGATGTTATCTGAATTGCTGAGTGCTGTCTGCAGTTCCAGACATCACTGGACCTTGTGAAATGCTTCCTCTTCAGATCAGGGGATAACCACTGTATTGTGATTTTTCTCTTACAGTATGAGATATTGTCTCATCACGGCTAGTGGTTGCCAGGACTTGGCTGAAGTCTTAAGGAATAACCAAAACCTGAGGAGCCTACAGGTTTCAAACAATAAGCTAGAAGACGCTAGTGTGAAACTCCTGTGTGATGCTATAAAACATCCCAACTGCCACTTACAGAATATTGGGTGGGTGTCACCATGTCATAGCTGTGTCTTTGAGAGTAGTAAAAAGTGGGTGATTAATGTGCAGAAAAGTAAAGTAAAACTCCATAGGGGGGCTGGAGAGATGGCTCAGAGGTTAAGAGCACTGTCTGCTCTTCCAGAGGATCTGAGTTCAATTCCCAGCGACCACATGGTGGCTCACAACCATCTATAATGAAATATGGTGCCCTCTTCTGGCCTGCAGGCACACATGCAGGCAGAATGCTGTGTTCATAATAAATAAATCTTAAAAAAAAGAGAGAAATCCATAGTGGAACTGGAGAGATGGCTCAGCAGTTAAAAGCACTGGCTACTCTTCCAGAGGACTCAAGTTCAATTTCCAGCACCTACATGGCACCTCACAATTGTTTGTGACTCCAGTTTCAGGGGACCTGATACCCTCATATAGACATTCATACAGGCAGAATACCAGTACACATAAAATAAAAATAAATAAAAATTTAAAAATTCCATAGGCAACCTAGGTAACATAGCAGTTAGCAGTAGTTACATTAGTAAGCCACCCCCAAACTTCAGACCTGAAAGCAGGGCCTTTACTGCTGGCTGATTGCTAGTCTAACAGGTGTGATTTATCTCGACTGGGCATACTTAGAGAATTGGTCCTCTAGGGGACTGTAACCTGAGGAAGCCTAACTGTGGGGAATGGAGGCATAAAATGGAGATGGTGTGTAGATAGATATGTAGATGGATGGATGGGGAGATGCTAATTTGATGAATGCATGGGTGGGAGGATGATTGATGGTTATATGCAATGAATAGATGTTTATTAAATGGATGGATGCATATCTGGTTGGGTGAGTCCATAGATGTTTGGATGGATCAATGCATTGGTGAGTGAGTGATTTGCTGGTTGCAAGAATAGATATGTGCTTGTCTTCATGCAAGCCTGCATAGATAGATAGCTCTTACTTGGATAGGAACATACATGGGTACTAGATGTATGCATAGATGGTTGGATAGATGCAGGAATGGATGTCCACTGGAGATGACAGGAGTGACTAGACCACATCTCTTTGGCTCCCATGACAAAAATAGATTGACTGGTTCATACAGTAGGAATTTATTGATAAACACAGTTGCAAAGGCTAGAAGTGATATTATGCGTCAACATGGATGGATCCTTTCAAGCACCAAACAAAGACTATGTTCCAGGAATTTTTTGTTGACTTGAAAATGGTTGTCTTCTCCCTCAGTCTTCACAGTTACACAAGAATAGATCCTCCCTATTTTACTTTAGTTCCCTTTGTAAAGACTGTCTGAAAATCCATACTCATGGGATACCGGACATTAGGACTCTAACATAAGAATTTTGACAGCATGTAGGTTAGTCCATAGCAGAATGAATCTCAAGAGTTCAAATCAAAAAGTATCAAGGTGCTTGAAATGTAGGCTCAGAGCTCAGCAACCCTTGTCCCCTGTTTCACTGTAGTACACAGCATGAGGTCCAATTTCATTCAGGCTTCAAGGGCTGGGACAGCAGGCCAGTAGTGGAACTATTAGTTCACCACAGACATGAATAGTGAGAACGAGCAATTGTGGTCACATCTGCCACTAAAGGGAAACTTTGGTATTATGAGCACAGGGCTTTTAAAGAGCCTGTCCTCAGAGGCTATGGAGTGAGCATAGTCTAAATGACTAAGTCACCACCCACCCACATGCCTTCTCCCCTGACACAGAACTGTCCTCTCTTGTTGCAGATTGGAATCCTGCGCACTGACTGGTGCCTGTTGTGAGGACCTTGCTTCTACTTTTACCCACTGTAACACCCTGTCGGGGATCAACCTGCTGGAGAACGCCTTGGACCACAGTGGGTTGGTTGTGTTGTTCGAGGGTCTGAAATAGCAACAGTGCACCCTGCATGTACTTGGGTGAGCTGGCCTCTATTCTCTTTAGGGGAAAGAGGCCTTGGGGATAAGAAGGGATAAACTGAGATCTGAAATGTTCTGCTAATCATATGATAATTTAAGGTAGAAATAAGAGCTGGGACATCGCTCAGGCCATAGAGTCCTTGCTGCACAAGTATAAGGGACCAGAGACAGGGTTTCTCTGTGTAGCCCTGGCTGTCCTGGTTTGATCTCAAGAAACTACATGGGAAAAGTCAGGCATAGGGTTTGTTTTTATAATCTCAGTAATGGAGAGAAACAAGGAGAATCCTTAATACTTACTGGCCAGCCAGTCTAGTCAAATTGGTGAATTCCAGGTCAAATGAGAAGACTCCATCTCAAAAATAAAGGATAATACCTCAGGTTGGCCTATGGCCTCTGCCTTCTTATACACACATAACCAAAATGCAAGTAACTCAATAATAAGATGGTCACACAAACAATAATCCTGCCAGTGCTACACCAGTATTAGATTAAGTATAAAGCCCTTCCTTGACCTCGGACTGGTCAGTGCCCATGTACTGGTGATACTTGGTACTATTGTAAGGATAAGACATAAATATGCTTGTAAATATAACTTTATTTATGCAGACAGTCCTGACTTAAGTGTTTGGATCTACACTATGAAGGCATGCCCAGTCGTTCACTTTTTTCTCCAACACAGTAGTCATTAATTATATGAGATTACATTTTTAACATTTCAGAATCTTAATATAATGTCATCTTTATGTTAGGAGATTTGATTTTTGCCCACCTAGAGCCTAATGTGGGTGTTCTGAGAACATTTCAAATTAGCATACAATGTGAATTTGGTTCTTTTTCATTAGTAGTTTTATTATCATAGATTATATATAATGAGTTTCCCTCCTACAACTATCCCCACCTCTACTTTGACTCGTGGTCACCCAATGTGTTGGACTGGGTGGCTTCCATGAATGAATCTGGGAGAAAGGTTATTTACAGAGGCATGGGCACCTTACCAGTGGATACACCACTGAAGAAAGTCTCTTTTCCCAAAAAA